>OW052221.1:169194754-169501696 GCA_932526605.1 Nephrotoma flavescens | reverse complement strand
TATCAAATTTATAATACGTAGCAAATATTATTTTTAACGTTACAAATTTAACAGTGTAAAAATAAATTTAATTTTTCTAGCTTATCCATTACCATTTTTAATATTTTCTCGCCGCAATGAGAAACAATTTGTTGGCTGATTATCGTTATATATTATTATTACATAATACGTGTCAAATAAACTAATAATATCCTTTTTATCAAACGCTCATTTCGAATAAGCTTATTTCAAACCGTGCGATGGAAAACCAGCAGTGCTTGATAGTAAAATAGTATTATACTATTATTCTATTATGCTATCGACGATGGAAACCTGGTATAAATGTCGGCAATAAACCCTCCCAATATCCACTGAGGTCTATCATATTAAATTGTGTTGGCCGATCATTTGGAGACACGTAACAATAATAAATTATGAACAATTTAACAATTGAACAATTTAAGTGTAATTGATTTTCTTAATAAGTTGAATTTTTCCTATCCATATTCAAGAAGTTAGTGAGAATTTAAAGAAATGTGTCTATTCAGATAACGTAATTCGAAGTTTTAGTGTATTCCACTACAAAAATATAAATACAACCGTGAGGGAGCAGAGAATATTATGTGATCATTTTGTTTATACATATATTGCTTCTACAAAATTATTTTTGCTCGCCCTTTAAATATTATGAACACAAAAACGAAATTTTAAATTACTATTTTATTTTACATTGATCGTGTACTTCAACTGCAAAATATTCTAATGTTATTATATAGATGATTATTAATATAATATACAAATTATAATAATATGTTATATAACATAGATTAATAATATTAAATTTGCAGGTAGCCCTTTTTAACGATTTAAATATGAACTGGAATACGGTCAAATTAAATAAATCAGAAATTTTTAATACTTTTTAGCGGTTGAACAGATGTATGTAACGAAAGTTTGATGTCTGGAAATTTCATCCTTAATTTATTGCTGATTACGAGTATTTTGTCGAAGGAATAATTTCAACTTTGTTGGTTTAGGTGGGATTAATTCATTTATTCAAGTGATGTTCTGAAATATGGAAACTGTTTACTAATTTTTATTCGAATTGAAAAATCTAATTAGATTGGCAGGAAATAGAATTTTTGCTTTTTTCTTAAGTTGTGGAATAAATTCAAAACAAATTGAAGTGGTCATTTCATAGTCAAATTTAGTAAATGATTATATACATATGTATGTATTTGGATTATTTAACGATTTTTAAGCATTTTTGTTAAAAACATGCAACATGGTTTCGGTTTGCCGTCCGTCCGTCTGTGTCCACGATAACTTGAGAACGGATGGAGATATCACCTTAATTTCTTCACTAAAAGTTCAAGCAGTTCATGGGAAAGAGCCCTATTGATTTGGACATTTTTGTGTTTTGGGTGTTTGGAGATATGTAGGGTTTTCTTAACCCCGCTCCTGAAAATTGATAGATTTTTTTTTTATTTTCTGGGATTTGGTGGATGAGGGTTTGTGTGGGGAGTGTGTGTGTGGGAATGGTATGGAGGTGTTAAATGATGATGATATGGGTGGTGCGGTATAGGGTGGTGCGGGCGAGATTTGGCGGTTTTGGGGGCTCGAATTGGATAGTTGTAATAATGCTTAGGTATGGTGATTTGCGTTTGTTTGGGGTCGGTTGAGTTATGGTGGATTGGCGTCGGTTTAGATGGGGCTGGGTGTAGATGGGGTTAGGTGGGTGTGGATGTGGGTGGGTGTGATATTTTAAATACGCAAATCACACTGCATAGAATTTCTTTATAGGCAACAAAAATGCTTATAGATTTCGGCCCCGAATCTTTCTCATCTTTTTGTTTAACTTTCTAGAATATCGTCAAACAATTAAATGTATAAGTTAATAAAACGAATTTTTAAAAATTGATCAATTAAAAGAATCTTGGGATGAAAATGAGATTTTATTATTTTCCAGGAAAATTCCATAATACGGATTACTTAGTCTCATGATCCCAACCTTTATACTATGTAGGTATGTAAAGCAAACTTTTGTTGAAATTTTCTGTAAACATTGCTCATGAACCCCTGCATCTTCGTTGCTAATCTTATTGATACAAAATGCATTGATATCAGAAAAACTTGTAAAAAACGAAGAGGGGAAAATGTTGTGGCCAGCACCAGACTTTATATTACCACGAATGTAAACATAGATCTCGGATACACCCCGCTTGATTTCTAAAGCGGAGAAACTTATCGGACTTTTGGTAAAACTATCTTGATAATAAAAAATCATTATTCTTGCTTAAATTTCAGACAACGAACAAGGTCAACCCTTGTTGAAATTTTACCTTTAAATTTATTTGAATCTTTTAATTCCTTGTTGTTTTGTGTAAATGTAAAATTTTTTAATATCGTTGCAAAAATTGAAAAAGCTCCCAATGAAACTGCCATTTCCGGTACACAGGTTTCCAACAAAATTCGCAAGAATCTCCTCCTAATTAACGGAAATAATTTAAGTACGATGTTTCATTCCGAATATTCAATCCGACTGGACTGTTGATGCTGAATTTTGGTGAATTGAAGTTTTTTTATCAAAACTCATCATTTCCGGTAATATTTAAAATATGAACTATTTGTGTTTGAAATTAAATTTACACATTTTTTTTTAAAAGTTGTTTCGTAAAAGTTATATGTATGTATATGTACTTTTCAAAATACTTGCAAAAAATTGAAAGCTCCGATGGAAGGTGTCACTTCCGGTGCACCGGTTTTGGCCAAACATCATTGGGACCTCCCAAATTATAGTAAAAGCTTAAGCATGAAGTTTCATTCCAACTAATCCGTTATCCTGCATAGGGACCGATTTTTTTGTTGAAAACAGTTTTTTTGTCCAAAACAGTCGTTTTTGTAAATGCTAAATTTTTCAGCATCAGAGAAAAAAATAATTAAAAAGCTCACGTGGAAATTACCAGTTTTGAAACACAGACTTGCACTAAATTTCGCAAGAAACTCGCAATTAACTGAAAAATGTTATTATGCTCGTTCAAATGTCCGCCGCGGCTTTGCTTGTTGACACATTTTCAGGAGGATTAATTTTTTTTTTTTTTTTTTTTTTTAACAAGAACCTTATTTACAATAAAATAATATTACAACAAAATTATAATGTTAATTCCCCAATGGATTTACTGTCCTTTAAAGGGAAATTAACAATATAATAAACATATTTCTCATACATGTGTCAGATATAGCATTTCAAGTTTATACAATTTAAAAAATGTAATTATTTACCAATTCTCTATAGTAGATCTTTAATTGTTTCTTGAATTAATGAATATTCATTACGGTTTTCAATGACTCAGGCAATCTGTTGTAAATTAAGGGACCGGAAAATCGGATTGATTTGCGTTCGATGAATTTGTCGCATAAATCAGGCTGAATTTGAGGGATGGTGTTCGTTATGTTGACTTTGAGGGCATCAATTGTTTGGACCTGCGATTAAAGATAGCCCCAAAGGATAAAGCCTAAAGACATTAAATCATGCGACACCTATGTCCAGTTCACGTTGCCGCTGCGCGAAATTACCATATGCTCTCATATCGCTCGTGCAGACTGATAATCGTGGCATATATATATATATATATATATATATATATATATATATATATATATATATATATATATATATATATATATATATATATATATATATTATATATATATATATATATATATATATATATATATATATATATATATATATATATATATATATATATATATATATATATATATATATATATATATATATATATATATATATATATATATATATATATATATATATATATATAGTGGGTGATTTTTTAAGAGCTTGAGAACTTTTTTTAAAAAAAAAATGCATAAAATTTGCAAAATCTTATCGGTTCTTTATTTGAAACGTTAGATTGGTCCATGACATTTACTTTTTGAAGATAATTTCATTTAAATGTTGACCGCGGCTGCGTCTTAGGTGGTTCATTCGGAAAGTCTAATTTTGGGCAACTTTTTCGAGCATTTCGGCCGGAATAGCCCGAATTTCTTCGGAAATGTTGTCTTCCAAAACTGGAATAGTTGCTGGCTTATTTCTGTAGACTTTAGACTTGACGTAGCCCCACAAAAAATAGTCTAAAGGCGTCAAATCGCATGATCTTGGTGGCCAACTTACCGGGCCATTTCTTGAGATGAATTGTTCTCCGAAGTTTTCCCTCAAAATGGCCATAGAATCGCGAGCTGTGTGGCATGTAGCGCCATCTTGTTGAAACCACATGTCAACTAAGTTCAGTTCTTCCATTTTTGGCAACAAAAAGTTTGTTAGCATCGAACGATAGCGATCGCCATTCACCGTAACGTTGCGTCCAACAGCATCTTTGAAAAAATACGGTCCAATGATTCCACCAGCGTACAAACCACACCAAACAGTGCATTTTTCGGGATGCATGGGCAGTTCTTGAACGGCTTCTGGTTGCTCTTCACTCCAAATGCGGCAATTTTGCTTATTTACGTCGCTGAACAAAATTTGTCGATAAAAAAGCGGATTTTCTGCCAACTTTTCTAGGGCCCATTCACTGAAAATTCGACGTTGTGGCAGATCGTTCGGCTTCAGTTCTTGCAGGAGCTGTATTTTATACGGTTTTACACCAAGATCTTTGCGATTTTACGCATGTCGTCGAATAACACAAACCCAATTGCTGCGAACGGCGACGAATCGACATTTCACGGTCTTCAGCAACACTCTCAGAAACAGACGCAATATTCTCTTCTGTACGCACTGTACGCATTCGTGTGGTTGGTTTAATGTCCAATAAAGTAAACTGAGTGCGAAACTTGGTCACAATCGCATTAATTGTTTGCTCACTTGGTCGATTATGTAGACCATAAATCGGACGTAAATCGCGAAACACTTTTCGAACCGAACACTGATTTTTGTAATATAATTCAATTATTTGCAAGCGTTGCTCGTTAGTAAGTCTATTCATTATGAAATGTCAAAGCATACTGAGCATCTTTCTCTTTGACACCTTGTCTGAAATCCCGCGTGATCTGTCAAATACTAATGCATGAAAATCCTAACCACAAAAAATCACCCGTTATATATATATATATATATATATATATATATATATATATATATATATATATATATATATATATATATATATATATAATATATATATATATATATATATATATATATATATATATATATATATATATATATATATATATATATATATATATATATATATATATATATATATATATATATATATATATATATATATATATATATATATATATATATATATATATATATATATATATATATATATATATATATATGTATATATATATATATATATATATATATATATATATATATATATATATATATATATATTTATATATATATCTATATATATATATATATATATATATATATATATATATATATATATATATATATATATATATATATATATATATATATATATATATATATATATATATATATATATATATATATATATATATATATATATATATATATATATATATATATATATATATATATATATATATATATATATATATATATATATATATATATATATATATATATATATATATATATATATATATATATATATATATATATATATATATATATATATATATATATATATATATATATATATATATATATATATATATATATATATATATATATATATATATATATATATATATATATATATATATATATATATATATATATATATATATATATATATATATATAATATATATATATATATATATATATATATATATATATATATATATATATATATATATATATATATATATATATATATATATATATATATATATATATATATATATATATATATATATATATATATATATATATATATATATATATATATATATATATATATATATATATATATATATATATATATACATACATATTTTGTGTATTACATATTTTTAGTGTCACATAATTAATTGAAGCCTGTAGAAAACGAAAATAAAAAGCAAATAACCTTATACTTCGATGTAATAATTACAACTAAATATATTTTGCAATGTAATCTTCCTTTTTAAACTTTATCTGCCATCTGGGTAATATTCGTTGAACCATCGACTTAGCGTGTCGTCATCAGTTGATGCAAGCGGCCAGTACTTTAGAAGGGATTGATTAAACGTAATTTTTTGGTGACGTATTTAATTAATTTTATTTTTTAATTTTTTTAAATCTAAAAGTTATTTTGTTATTTTGTTAGTGCTTTCATGCAAATGGATTTTTTTTTGGTTTTATTTCATTTATTTCGTTCTTGATTAATTTTTTGAAAATTTATTTTTGTGTTGAGTTGTTATCGTAATTCTTGTCAAAGAAAATAATCGGCTGATTTTACTTTTATTTTGGTGATGTGAGTGCTGAAGAACCGATCGCGATATGATTACATTATTCTTAAGTTCAGTTAAATTTAATTTAAACACTTCATAATTTCGTTTGTACATGGGCGATTTTATTTCATGTGTTGTAATCTGAACCGGAAGATGCTAGACTGGAACATGCTACCCAGCTCAAGAGGTGTTTCACCACACATTGCAAATGCAACCAACGGAGCAAGTTTAATTTTTTTTTAATAATTACGGTAGATCCACCTCTAGCGTTTCCCCCTGGGTGAATAGCATGGTAGCATTCATAGTCACATATTGTAATAAATGAAGTTTCTATTAAATGAGTTTCCTATACAAAACGTACGTATATCTATTTTTTCTAAGTTTAGAAAAATTTTAGCGCTGGAACATGCATGATGTGATAATCCATTCGCTTTTCAAATAACAATTCTAAGTGTTCTATTCATGAGATTAGTATAGCATTGATGTAAAATCATTCGTAGCTTCTTGGCTATCCAGCGGCTTATATATAGCTTCTAGACCACGTTCTTGTTTTACTAGACGTGCATTTAACATTTCTGTACTTGGGAATATCCTTTCCAAAGGATTTCGTTTAGTAGTATTAGTTAAATGGTGCCGGCACTTTTGTGATTGAGTCGATTGGCGTGTTTTATTTTTTAATCTTTGCAGTTGCACCGCTACCTCCCATCATCTTTAGTTGGCTCGGTGTTGTCCGTTACAGTTTATACAGTTATTGCGGTAATCTTGGAGAATAAAAAACGTAAGCAAGGTATGCAAATGTCAAAATTGTCTAAGGTAGTCAATCATTTGTCTTTATTTTTCCCAGATGATTTTAGGTCTTGTACTCCCGGTGCCAATTTTAAAGATGGTCTGTCCCTGAAGTTTTTCTAGCATCTTTCGATGTTTTATCCAAAAAACGAAGTTTACTTGCTACTGGTATATACCGACAAATTATTTATACATGCAGAATCCTGCTCCCGATTATCATCACTATCTAAATTGTGATAGTGCTTTAATCGAAATTTTTCACACAACTTTTTATAAATCATCTAGAGCTACACAACGTAGAATTCACAATTTCAATGTTGTTGTTATTGAAAAGAGAACAGTTCCACATGAAATTGTACATGCGTGTTAATCGCAACACAATTTGTAAAGTATAATTTACCGTATATATGTACATATAAACACCTTACAGCTGATTACGATTTGAGCAAAACAATATAGCCACGTGGGTATAAGACACAAATACTGTTACAACATACCTAACGCTTTTTCTGCAGAGAAAATCTCACAAATCAATAAAACACCAATGTTTTTAATGCGCACGCCACAATTTCAAAGAATTCATTTCATAAAATAAAATAAAAGCTAATTAAAATGTTGAATATTTTTACGTGGTTAATTAAAGAATTTATTAAACATGTCGTCAGATTAAAATAAAACCACGATGGCTGCACATTCCGCCGAAGAAATAAGATTATTGTTTCTTAAATGCCAACATAAAATGTTCTCCAGCTCTCCGATTTTGAGATAAAAAATTTAGTGTGTGTGTGTGTCGATGTAGGATTGGGAAGTTTTCTCTTGTCTTTTGCAAAAAAAGTTTATTTTCTCCAAACATTGAGGAGATTTTCATTTTTAGGAAAATTTCTTTCATAAACATCAAGTAACATTTTATATAGAAGAGAATCATTTTCATCAAATCAGTTTTCCTAAGACTTTACAACGAATAACTCGAAATAAATAAAAATAAAATTTAAACAAATAAAAAAAGAATTTTTTTTTCATATTTTGTAGACTGTTGTGGTTATTTTGCAGAAATTTATAGTTTTGTTGTGAAAATATTACTATAATAAAATTATTAATAAATTTGTGTTATTTGTTATTGTTGTTGTTGTTGTTGTTAAAAATATAGTTTATTGTTGTGTTTGATAAAATATGGCCTTAAGTGCAAATTTAAGTTCTGATGCTATTGAATTGTTACCTTTAAATAAAAATCAAAGTCAAAATAATTTGAGTTTATTAGCAACACCGAAAATGAAACGTGCTAGTGCTTCAACAAAAAAATTACAATTTTCAACACCCGAGTGCAGTAACGTTACACCAATATCTCAATTACCAGGTTCGAGTAGCCGAATGTTAATACCAAATCGTAAAAGGTATTGTGAAAAATCTTAATGAGTATATACTAGACGCAAAAACCTTTGTTTTCGTGAGGCCCTCTGTAAATTTTTCGCATACAACAAAGGAACACTCCCAAAACGTATATTCAATTATGCCATGGTTAATCATTATTCCAAAGGTGTTTTAATTTTTCACACAATTTTCATTTACTAAACAAAATTATGTAAAACACAATAAATAAGGAAATTTAAATTGGGGGAAATCTGTGCAGAGTTTATTTATTTTGGTTGAAATTATTTATATACATAAAATACGCGCTGGATCATTCAAATCATTTTTTTGCCGAAGAAATATTTTGTTGTTCGTTCTGTTTTGCGGTAATAGCAAAACATGGCTAGAATTTTAAATACTATAACACAATGTTGTTAGGCTATTTTGATTTTCTAAGAATTTTTTATTGTTTGGCGCCGGCAATTTTGAAACGCAAAAGAATTTAAAATTTATTATGTATATTTAAAATTAATGTTTGCGGTGCAATTAATTTAGCAGTGAGCAGGATTGTATTTGAATCGATAAGCCTATAGGGTTGCAATTAAAATTGTATTACACATTCATTTATGACGAGAGGGGAGGGGTTTGTGGGGGGTTTTTATGAAAAATTCTATGTTAGTTTATTAACAACAAATAATTAATGAAAATTAATTTTAATACTTGTTGAGTACGGCATTTAGCGAGACTAAGTGAAAAGTCTATGTTACTGAAGTATAGTACTTTATCGTATGTTAATGACTAAAGAATCAACCAGCGAAAGCATAAGAGCTTAAGTTGAGCTCCGTTTAGACCACTTAGGAGAGCGGTACGACCTCCAAAATCTTAGAGATCAGTTGTTTATTTGTAAAGCCTAGGAAATTTGTTATATGTATGAACTGAGACAATTAATAGGATAAAAGTATATAAAGAATGAACAATCTCATATTCTAGGCTCTAAATAAATCTGTTATTGTGGTACACGCACGGTGAATTTTTTTTGATTGGTTGACTGATTGAGGTGCACGGCCAAGTTTAGAAAAACAATGACAAAAAAGAAAGTTAGTGATCATAGATTCGGCCCACTTACTCACTGGCACCTAATAAAGCCGATAGTTGAGATTCATTACATAATATAGCACAATTAAACCACATCTAAGACCTAAATGAAAAATTAATTAATAATTAATACTTATAATTAGTAGATGAATTTAGCTGGAGTCTGTAAGAGTACTAATATGAATGTCATGTCACTGTCAAACCACTAGTCGCACAACTCTGAAGGAGTACCAAAATAAGTTAATGTAATAATTTGATCCCACTTAGTTTTCTCAGCTTCCTAAAAATATTAAAATATGTTAAGTTAGTTCCCCCAATCGTTCAATCGTTTGAAATTTAAAATAAGTTTTCAAACTTACTATATGCTACCTGTAAGATACAAAAATTAACTAAACCACATTGGAACATATTTTCTGAAATTTAATTTTAGTTAGTAATTTTCACAGCTCGTTATTCAAAATTATGTTTATTATGATGTCCTGAATAACTGAAATATAAATCTTTTAACGAAATAATATTAAATTAGATAAATTTTTTATTACAAGTACAATACTCTTCAGTTTCTATTGCCTCCAACTGAATAATAATTTAATTAGGTCTCGAGGCCCTACATTAAATACAGAATTTGAAAATTGACGAACATTATACAAATAACATGTGACACGTTAAAAATACCCAGTCCCAACTTTTTTTCTGGTCACCAACAGGAATCGAACCAGGGACCCCGAATAACAGACCAAGCACTCTTCTTACCGCTGAATACACTAAGTCATATACTAAGACATTATCAGTATTTAAGAAAACTTATTTTTGATAAATGTATTAGAAATTAATTAAAAATGGAATAAGCGCACTGTGACAAGTTGAATAAAACTTCATCTAGTTCTGAAATGAAGCAATAACCGGTCCTGATGCACCCTCTAGTCAACATCCGGCATCACTTATAAATGCAAAATATCCGCTAATTAAAAGTGTTTCTAACGACCTAATTTTAATAAGTATTGTGAAACTCAGTCTGTTACTGATCATCAATCAATTACATAACTGATAAAATCAAGTAGTACACTAAT
Source organism: Nephrotoma flavescens (assembly GCA_932526605.1). Lineage (NCBI taxonomy): Eukaryota > Metazoa > Arthropoda > Insecta > Diptera > Tipulidae > Nephrotoma > Nephrotoma flavescens. The sequence goes on along the minus strand of OW052221.1, from coordinate 169,490,955 downwards.
CAGTGGCCTTGTTCTGGTTTTCCCATAGGTAATATGGAATTGGGAATCAGTGACGTTGATTTAGCAGTTAGGAATTTTTTATTCTTTGTATTCCGTCGTTTAAATCGCTGAAGTTGGCCGACTCGAACATATAGCTCAACCTTAACTTCAGTGGACCCAATCCTAGAAATAAAGGAGACTAGTGGAAAATACGGCTATTTAGGTCAATGATTTCTGAGAATTTCACTTTCAAATCACAGGGATTTGCAAGAAAAAATTTGCATTATTTATTCCCGTGATTTGAACATGAAATTCTCAGAAATTATTGACATAACAAGACCTAAATAGCCGTATTTCCCACTGGCCTCCTTTATCTCTGGGATTGGCTGCACTGAAGTTAAGGTTGGGCTATATGTTTGAATTTCACAAAAATGTCGCTCGATGTAAAAGTAAACCAAGATTTCAATAATTTATCCCCGTTATTTGCATTTTTTATCCATATCATAAGTAAATGGCTTTCTCCAGGATCATTTACTTATTAGCAGTGTTGCTTTCGCAATATTACATCAACAATTGTATTGTATAAAGCCGAATTGGCTTTAATATAAGCCAAAAAAAGTTTAGGTCTAGGGGAAATAAAATCAGTTTATGGCTACGGTGTTTACCACATAAGGCGGTTATTTTTCCTTTTTTTTGTTATCTTCTTGTAAAAAAGAGACGTTTTGCTAAGCTAAGCTAGGTGGGATTTGCGAAAGCAACACAGCTTTTCTCTAGCTAATCGTATATACCAGTACTGCTATTTATTTATAGTGTTGGTTCCATTAAGGATTTCGCATTACAAAAATTTCGATATTGTTTTTATAAATGTTCGAGGGTTACATATGTTTTAATCCGTTCACATAAAAAAATTATACACTCATAAGTATACCTTTTTTATCACAAATTAATATATATTTTTCCTAATTAAAGCTTTTAAATTTATAATATTTTTATATTTTACCGTTTCGTTAAGATTTGACAAAAAATTATAAAATTACTTTACTATACTATTAAAGTTAGCCGAAAGTGTCCAGGCGAATTTAGGATCGGGTTACATCATTCGGGTGAAGGAGAAATTATTTCAGTTTATAGGAATTTAAAAATCGATGGGAGCGAGAGTATAAAGAGAGTTTAAAAATAGTCAAGACACTATCTGCATTATCTTTCGGCTGGCAACTTTCGGCTAACTTTAACAAGGTTACTTTACTACTGTAATAATACTTTTACATTATAAAACTAAAATAGTGATAATAATATACTTCTGGTAATAGAACTACATAAAAAAAAGACGGGAAAGGTTCAGAGCCGAACCCTATAAGCATTTTTGTTGCCTATAAAATAAAATAAAATAGTTTTTCCACAAAAAAAATCACAAACCACCACACCTAAACATTATTACCACCCTCACCCACCATCCAAAACCCCCAAAACCTATCTCACCCGCACCACCCTATACCGCACCACCCATATTATCACCCTTTAACACCTCCATACCCACTTCCACACACACACAAACCACCCACACAAACCCTCATCCACCAAATCCCAAATTCCCACACCAAACCCAAAACGCCTCATCCCACCCCCTCCACCTCCCATACCACCACTTCTACCACCCCCATAACCACACCACCCACACACAACCTCATCCAAACGAGATATATTTTGATTCCACATTCAAATGCTCTATGAAACCAAAATAGAATAGAAAATGAAAAAAAAAATCTAACAATTTTAAGGAGGGGGGTTAACAAAACCCTACTTACCTTCGAAAACCCTAAACACAGAAATGTCCAAATCAATAGGGATCATTCCCAAGAATTGCTTGAACTTTTAGTAAAGAAATTAAGTTAATATCTTCATTCGTTCTCAAGTTATCGTACACACAGACGGACAGACGGACAGACGGCAAACCGAAACCATATAGCATTTTTTTAACAAAAATGCTTAAAAACTACATTTTTTTCTAAAGTGTACGTAACACTATTAAGACTACATTTTTTCTAGACGTACATTTTTTCGGGATGACTCACTTTAGCGAAGACGCTTACCTTAAATTTCGGGTTAACTTCAGCGACTTTGTCGTTTATTGGGAACAAATAATTCCATTTTACGCCAGTTTTGACGTTAATATTTCCATACTGTTAAAGTTAGCCGAAAGTTTCCAGCCGAAAGATAATGCAGATAGTGTCTTGAATACAGCAAAATCAGCTATGAACTCGAATTTAGGAGAATTTAGGATCGGGTTACATCATTCGGGTGAAGGAGAAATTATTTTAGTTTATAGGAATTTAAAAATCGATAGGAGCGAGAGTATAAAGAGAGTTTAAAAATAGTCAAGACACTATCTGCATTATCTTTCGGCTGGAAACTATCGGCTAACTTTAATAGGGTAATATTTCCTCATTATTTTTTTGGCAGAATTGTGATTCGTGCATTTTGGAATTTTGAAACATTATTTTTTCTAATAAATATATGTATATTTAAAAATAAATTAAACTTGTAATAAGATCGATATAAGTGTTTTATTTTTTAAAAAGTTACATAAAAAAATGTTCCTCGAAAAGTTATTCCCAGTCTGGCAGATATACATTTGGGAACGGGAAATAAATATTTGGGAATTAGTGCAATTTGTAATTACAGCAAAATATATTCCCAATTCGCCGGGAAAACAAGAATAGGGCCACAGAAAAGCGTACTTCATCTATTACCAAAATGTTAACAATTCTATCGTTTCATGGTACAGAAAAACTAGAAATTTATTTAATTAGTGAAAACAGTTTCTGCCCGGGAATACACAGTTCGGAATATTTTGGGCATAGCTTTGTTGTCTATAGATAAGCGTGCTGGTTATTTATTTATACAAAAATAAGCCTATACATATTTTATTTGAAAAATTATTATTTTAGCCATCACTATGTTGTATGGGGCGGTGGCGTATTAATAACCGTGCATTCTAATCTAGAGATTTGAATGAAAAATTAGATTTATCACGAATTACGCAGACTTCCGTGAACACAACTGCAACCACGGTATTTATTCATCTACACAGCGTACATCCCACTTAATTTAAACGATTTTCTTTATGCGACAAATGCCTTAATTCGATTAATGAATGATAATGTGCAATTTACATTCGACATTATTTATTATCTTCAAAATATTTGAGAAAAACATTGAAAATTTGGTTTTTCGCTGAAAAGAGAAAAAAGTTTGATCTGAAAAGTCGACACAGGAACCCGATAATCAAATCATGCAATCGACATCTGCCAAACGAAAATATGTCAACTTTCGTATTTTTATAAAAAGAAGTTGTCGATAATCAAATAAAATTAATCACCCCTGATTAATTAAATTAAATTGTTATTACGAATGTCGCTATCAATCGACGTTTGTCGTAAAAACGCCATTTTTTGTCGATGCCATTTTTGCTCGCGACTCGCAAGTATTGTGAGCAGTATTTAATACAAAAATACTTTAATATAAGTAAAATGATTTTGGTTTTAATAAACGCATTTATTAAATATCTTTAGTTTATTAAAAACCGCATAAAATTACAGCAACTGAACAAAAAAAAATTAATTTTCTACAACCACATAGCTAAATTTATTACATGTTTCACCGTCGAAATTTGTTACATGTTTCACCATCGAAATTTATATATTTTCGTTTTGTGGTAAATAAATATTTACACACTGTTTATCTATTTTCTAATTTTAGAGAACTATTTAGATCCTAAATTTGAGCAAAATACCTAAAATACCTAAAAAAATAACTAATTCAAGTTTTCTGACATGCGGCTGACAACATTTTTGACAAAATATATCAACACAACTAGTCACGATTGCTAAGTTAATCGAGAAGTTCACAATAGCAAGGATTTTTTCAACCTTAACATCCAACAATAGGTGTTAGATTAGGCATAGATTTTCCAGTTTCAATAGGCATATGTACAATTGTATTGCGAAAGCGAATGCCATGTGTGGATTTGTTAGAAGATGAATAGGTGAATTTAAGGATATTCAAACCTTATGTTCACTCTATTTCGCTTACGTTCGATCTCAACTGGAATACGATGTATCGGCCTGGAATCTATATTATACTGTGCGCATTAAAAGAATTAAAAGAAAGTTTCCGATTTTCTTGTTAAAGGAAAGTGACTGGGATTACGGCCACATTTACCATTCCATGAAATTATGGCTCGGTTACCTCCGTGCTCAACAAGATTGCAGGGATTACAATTTTATGTCGCACGTGCGACATAAAATTTTTGTCCTTCAGTTCGAAATGAAAAAAATAGAAATGAAAATAAAAAAATTTAAGAACATTTTTGAGATATAGATTTTTATTTAAATTTTATTTTCGATAGAACAGAATAAAACAATACAAAAAAATTTGGTGTTTTAATATAAAATAAGTATTTAAATTAACAATAAAAATCTATTACGACTTAGTTTGACAATCGAAACTAAAATCTCTATCAGCTAAGCTACACACAATTTTGGTTTCTGGATTCAAACTATTGCGCAATAGATTTTAATTTTTAATTTTAAACCCTTATTTTAAATTAAATCATTAATTTTTTTTGTCTTGTTTTATTCTTTTCTCTCGAAAATAAATTTTAAACAAAAATCTACATCTCAAAAATGTCCTGGGTAGAAGCTTGGTAGTTTCGAAGCAAAACAGTCATCGTGCCATTTTTGCCCATCTTCAAAATTCGGGCACCGCGGGTCTTTCAAATATGATGAAATCGATCTGAATAGATGGTAATCAGAAGAAGCGAAGTCTGGAGAATAGGCCGCATTCTGTAAAACTTCCCAGCCTAAGGAGACGATGTATTCCTGGGTTGGTTTTGGTGTATTGAGATGAGCGTTTTCATGCAACAATATCACCTCTCGCCTTTCTTGGCCCGTAAATGGTCGTTTTTCCACCAGAACATTGCTTAATTTAATCAATTTGGCCTGGTAAGGCTCAGCTGTAACAGTTTGACCACATTCCAGAAGCTCGTCGAAAACTACTTCTTTCCAACCCCACCAGACACATAGTAACACTTTCTTGGCATGATTATTCAATTTTTGCAACTGATGTTGATGGTTGGCCTGGATCAACCAATGATTTCTGCGTTTAGAATTATCGTTTACGAAATCTCGCCATCAACCACTTTTTCCTGTTGAATGACTCACAGAATGTTCACTCAATGTCGAATTAATCAATTCCATGACTTCAGCAGCAGTTTTTTTCATTTGAAAACTATAGAATGCAATGACGTAAATGTTGCTTGTCGACATCTATCTCTTAAAATTGATGCACATGGAACGACAGCTTGTAAATGACTGATACTTATGTCATAAAAGCAGCAACGGCTAAACTACATATATCCAAAATGGCGGGCGATTTGGATGCGTTTAAGTATATTTTAATGCAACCAACTTCAGAACCGAGTTTCTACTTGCACACCTAATAATATCAATATGTACTAGCACTAAATAATATTATTTACAAAATACTATGTTTCGATCAAAAAATATTTACTGACGTAGAGTAGTTGTTAAGAGTTTCTTTAACAGTAGGTGCTGTTTGCCTTCCATTCACTTTACTCGTCAATAACTTGATGGGAAGGCTTTAACGTGAGAAGTGAAAGAAATAACCTCACCTTCATTTTGATCAAGGAAGCCAACGGCACCATTCGTTTCAGCTACTTTAGGGACAGCATGTATATGCTGCGTTATTTTGAGAACAATCGAGTAGAGTTCGCGATAGGTATTTTCAAATTTGTTCAATTTAAAATTAAAATTAAAAATTAAATTTCTTTTAAATTAAATAATTTAAATTTCATAAAAAATCCATAATAAAAGTTGTATGGTTTTCTTGTAATATCGTTGTTCTGTATAGTTCTGAACTACTCCGTTATTATACATAACTATACAGAACAACGATAGGTATTACAAGAAAACCATACAACTTTTATGACGTTGTTTTTGGTTATACATAGAGTCCTATTAAACCTAAATTATTTCATTTAAAAAAAAAATAATTTTTAATTTTGAATTATACAAATTTGTATCTATACTTTATGGAAGAGAAAGCTATACCAATAAAGGCGTTTTTTAGCAACTCTACCACTAAGAATTTAATTGTCGAGGCAATTATGAAGGCAAAATTAAATAGTCGGGTACAACGTTATAAGCAAGTTGTTGTGACTGGAGTAGAATTTCATTGTAACGATATTGAAATACCTGATGTGGGGTTTTATATAAGAAATTTGATCTGTAACCAAGTTACAAATTTTTATTTTGTTTGATATCGATTCATCAATATAGCCTTCCACTACACTGGATGATCGCCACCCACCATGGCGTTTAAGGGTTAGTAAATCAGCACCACTGTGTGCCAATAATGTTGCGGATGTGCGCCGAAATCTATGGCCCGTATAATTGCCGACATCTTCAAGTTTCAAAAAATTGGCAATTTGTTTAGGTGTACTTAAAAATTGATTTCTCCTATTGGCTAAGATGCTCATTTTCCCTTTTGGTAATTGACGAAGAATCGATTATGCTCACAAATCATGGATGAAGTCTGATGTACTTTCTGATATATGCTGAATACTTCTTCGCCACAGTAAATGTGCGCACCAAATTTGTTTTTGTTTCTGGAATTTTTATAATGTAAACGTCTTCTTCTTCACACACATCACTAACATCAGCTTTGGTCAATTCGTACGGTCGAGTTGCATCATATATACCAAAAATCATTATCACCTACGAAAATAATTCTCGAAAATTGATACATTTGTTTGTAAGTAGTCTGTTACCTTCATAGTTCGTATCGTCTGTAGCAAATAAAAATTTCCGTATGTCTTCCCGGTTGAAAAATGTTGGATTTTTTTTGGGCGAATTCTTCGAACAGAATTCTTTTTCAAAAATGCAGTTATCATATTTTATATTGATATTGTGATTTCTTGCGATCATAGTTTTCAGTATCGTGTGTTCTACGCACATTGAACTTGCCTTATATTTAGCTGAAAATGTATTATTTGCAAAATACCAAATTATTCTCGTAATGATATCGTACTTACTATTAACGTTGTTGTAGTACACCAACATGACCGATTCACTAATGCATTTTTAGCCAATTTTTTGTTTTTCTTCCATTCCATGTTTCTCATACGAGCGTAAATACTCATCATCAGACATTTTGGGAAGTAAGTTTAAAGCAATTAACTCCGCTTCGTCATTAATTTTAGTTAAATAATCCAGATCGTCCATTTATATTTAGAGTTAACATTTTTTATTTGTTGATAAATAAATTATCCGACTTGTGTTACTAATGTCCTCGGTTGGTAAAGAGTCCTCAGGCTAGCGCTCTCTGAACCTCTCACATTATTACCCATTAATAGCACTAGTTGCATAATCTACTATAGATCTACTATAGGAGTAAGTGTAGTCATGTCCTGTGTCACTTGTTAATTTTTTCGAAATTAATTGCTGTTTTAGTTATTGAGGTTATGATAAGCAAGATTTGATACGGCAGGGTGTCCTTATAACTTGAGCATCCACTGTGATGGTTACACAAAATACATATACTAATTGAAATTCCCTTGGAATGCGGGAATTGTGCCACAAGAAGAGTATCTACTTATGAGTAGATTGCAATGAGACAACTCGTAAATAAATATGCTTTAATTGATATCGTATAATTTATACTATATGTGACTATTGATAGTTTCCAACTAAATCTCGAATATTTACAATACATAGTTTTTGGTTTTTGCATGTTTAATTTCTTAATTATTCACCCCGAACAAAAAAAAAATTTAAAATTTAATTTGATTCGCTCATGTGGATTCTTCGGATATTAATTTCATGATATTATTGAATTACTGTCAGTTAAATTCTATTATGTTAGAGCTAATTTTTTAAAACGACCATAAAAAAAATTGGAAATGTAATATTTCCGCTTATACGAAACATTTTTCAGTATATCTGGGAAAAATTTATGCAACAAAAAGAAAATCAAATGATTTTATGGTCGAAACCAACAGCGCTCGATTAAAATCGATTTATTTATTTTTTATTTGTTCTTTCCTTTTTATGCATGAATAAATATAAATTTGCTTCTGTAGTTCTGTACACTCAAAACTTTCTCCTTGATATCGCAGACAATAGATTTTATTTGAGGTCAATATTAATATTGTTTATTTAGACAGGCGCCGTACGAAGTGGTCGATTGACGGGTACATGTCACTCTTTGAGTATTCCAATTCTTCATTAGGGGAAAACGTTGCGACCCCCGAAGAACGAAATCACTGTGTACAAAACTCTAGAAATTAACTTTACGGCATCTGACAAATTGCCATTAAAGATCTATGGTTGCATATATTGCAAGTGGTGTTGTAAAATAACAACATCACAAAGTTGACAATGTGTAATGTTTTTGGCAAAGCTTTGATCCCATCCAAGCTTATAGGTAAGTTGAAACTCCTCTGACGTTTTTGCCGATATTGTCTATTACTTTTTTAATACATGCCAGGGAGATAAAAATATGTATATCGATATAAGACCAAGATTAAGAACAATTCAAGCTAACACTAGTTTACAAAAGGCTTATATTGTATATGGTTTCCCTTGAGTGTTATTTCTAACTTATCTGTGTTTTTCTGAAGAATCAATGCTTGGTGGTATCAGAGCACGGAAGAAAATACAACGGCGGTGTACATTGTGTGATTTATTTACTTAAAAGAATCTATTCTGTGATTTACATGTATGATTTCAGATAATTTAGCTTAAATCAAAAATTATATTAAAAAAAATTGAAAATTAATTGGTTAACAACATCGCAAAATTAACAGATTCTAAATTTTATATTGCCCCGCTCAAACGAGGTAATATAAACGAAACAAAGATTCAAACTTTCGAAATCCATGGCTTCAGAGCCCTAGTTAAACATTTCGACGAAGTTGGTAAAAAATATTACACATACCAGCTAAAAAGCCAAAAAGGGCTGACTGTTGTGCTAAAAGGAATTGAAAGCTGCGTAGATGTTAGCGACATACAAGCTGCACTTGCTGCGGAAGGTTTCCATGCCAAATCCATTGGTAATATAGTAAACCGTGAGAAGGTACCTCAACCAATGTTCCGTTTGGAACTAGAGCCAGAGGAAGAAAAGTCGAAAGGAGTTCATAAGATTTACAACTTAAAATATTTGTTACATCGCAAAATCGTAATTGAAGAACCTAAGAAGAGGTCTGGACCAGTTCAATGCATAAAGTGCCAAGAATATGGACACACGAAAGCATACTGCGCCTTAAATGAAGTTTGCGTTATTTGTGGTGAACTCCACGACTCCAAACAGTGCGAAAAGTCTCGCAATGACCCATCTGTGAGACGTTGTAATAACTGCGGTGAAAATCATACTGCAAACTACAGAGGTTGCGCAGTGTATCTGGACTTAAAACGCAAAATAAACCCTAAAATGAGAGCTGAGCAACGAATGCTGAATATGCAATTTAATCAGAGGGCCATGTTACCAAAAAATACAATAGTCACCAAACCAACGAGTGCAAACACACAAAACGATAACTTGGAGACATTTGCCAGCAGTTTTGCACAGCCAGGTGTTTCGTACGCAAATATCCTAAAAGGTAACAAACCGAAACCAAAAGTTCATTCTAATGAGGACCTAAACATTCACACCATGATAAATAAATTAACCGAGACCATCCAAAGTTTCATGTTGATGATGGAAAGACAAATGAGCATGATGATGCAAAATATGAATACGCTTATGCAAATCATAGTCAAAAATCAAAAATGACAATTCTAAAAATAGCCATTTGGAATGCGAACGGGCTCTCGCAACATAAAGCTGAGGTACAAACATTTCTTATCGAACAAAATTTAGACATCATGTTAATATCTGAAACACACTTCACAAAACAAAATTTTTTTAATATAACCGGCTATTCCATTTATGACACCAAACATCCGGATGGAAAAGCACACGGCGGCACTGCAGTCTTACTAAAAAGAAGATTAAAGCACTACGAGCTCCAGAAATATGCTAAAGATCACATCCAGGCTACAACTGTCAGTTTGGAAGAATGGTCTGGGAAATTTTTAATATCGGCTGTCTACTGTCCACCGAAACACGCAATTAAAAAACAGTAATTTATCGATTACTTTAACCAGTTGGGAATCAAATTTCTAGCAGGGGGTGATTACAACGCTAAACATGTGCAATGGGGTTCGAGGTTGACGTCACCGAAAGGAAAGCAACTCTACGAAGCAATAAACGAGAAAAACCTTGATTATTTATCATCTGGACATCCCACATATTGGCCTACAGATAGAAAAAAAAATTCCTGATTTAATGGATTTCTGTGTAATACGAGGAATAGCACGCACCAATGCTCAAGTCGTTGACTGTTATGATTTATCATCAGATCACTCACCAATAATAGTAACACTAAGTACCCAAGCATTAAAAACTGAACCACCACAACGTGTAACAAACAAACTAACGAAATGGGTTCTCTATAGAAACATAGTAGATGTAAATTGTCATCTTGATGTTCCACTTCGCACACCAGAAGACATTGATGCCGCGATAGAAAACTTAAGTCAAATAATGGAAATGGCTGCAAAAAAAGCTACTCCGGAGAACAAAAATTCCGAAAAAAATATAAGGCTTTCAAGTAACATTCAAAAATTATTAGCAGAGAAGCGGACAATTCGGCGCCTATGGCAGCTTCACCAATCTCCTTTGCATAAATGGAAATGAAATAGAGCTATTAAAGCTTTGAGAGAAGCAATACGGGAAGAACAAAATTTAGGAATACAGAATTACCTAAGTGAGCTCACAGCAAAAGAAACAACAGATTACTCAGGTATCGAACCCACCGATAAGGAAACCAGATGGTCACTGGGCCAGAAGTGACTTAGAAGAGGCTATCGCTTTCTCTAACCATCTACAAAAAGTGTTCACCCCAAACGAACAAAATAATGATTGCGTACTACCACAGCTTACGAGGGACGAGTCGAACCCAAACCCAGTAAAATTTAAATGGAAATGCGTCAAAAAAAGTTATCAAAAACAGTATAAATCCCAAGAAAGCGCCAGGTCATGATCTAATAACTGGAAAAATGATCAAAGAATTACCAGATAGATGCATAAAATATATAACATATATTTTTAACGCAATTATGAGATGTGGATACTTTCCCCAAAAATGGAAAATATCTCAAATTATCATGATTCCTAAGCCAGGTAAAGACGAAACCCAAGTCTCGTCGTACAGACCAATAAGTCTACTTCCGATAATTTCAAAGCTTTTTGAAAAGATGCTACTACAAGAACTAATGCCTATATTATCTGAAGGTCGCATTATACCAGATCACCAATTTGGATTTAGAGAGCAACACGGCACAATAGAACAAGTGCACAGAATTGTAAATACAATTAAGGTTTCCTTAGAAAAAAAGAAATATTGCTCGGCAGTTTTCTTGGATATTGCGCAAGCTTTCGACAAAGTATGGCATGAAGGATTAAATTACAAATTTAAAACTCTTTTGCCTAAACAATTTCATGCAGTTCTTGAAAACTACTTAGCCCAAAGGATGTTCCAGGTGAAACAAAATACGGCCACTACTGATCTAACCGAGATAAAGGCAGGAGTACCGCAAGGTAGTGTATTGGGACCTGTGCTATACTTGTTATTCACAGCTGACCTACCAATAACTGAAAAAATCGTCACTTCAACTTTTGCTGATGACACAGCTATATTATTTTCACACAAAAATCCTCAAACAGCATCGAGAGAATTACAAGAACATCTACACAAAATAGAAGATTGGTTAAAAACTTGGCGGATAAGGACGAATGAATGTAAATCAACACATGTAATATTCACACTGAATAAACGTACATGTCCAGAAGTAAAATTAAACAATATCACAATTCCTCAACAAACAAACGTCAAATATCTCGGTCTTCATCTCGATAGAAGATTGACATGGAAAAAGCACATTGAAACAAAACGCAATCAATTAAAAATAAAATTTTCTAAAATGTACTGGATGATCGGAAGAAAATCGAAACTCTCTCTACACTGCAAGGTTCTACTATACAAAGCGATCCTAATCCCCATATGGACATATGGTATCCAACTATGGGGCTCAACTAGTGCATCAAATATAGATATCGTACAAAGAACGCAAGCAAAGATACTTCGTAGCATTACAAATGCCCCATGGTATATTCGAAACAGCAACATCCATAGAGACCTAGGAATCAAAACTGTTAAAGAGACAATTAAATCATGCAGTCTAAAATACCAACTGAAACTGGAATCACACCCTAACGAATTACCTAGAGAACTACTAAGGCAACCGAAATATGGACGGCTTCGCAGAACAGATCCTCTAGATTTAATTAACTGAGAAATATAATCTAATAATTTCGCGCATGTTGACCTAACACTCTAAAAAATTAAGTAATTAATAATAATTTAATAATAATAATGCATAATGATATTAAGTATTAACATAGCTTAAGGCTTAAGTTAAAATTTTTTTTTTATAGTTTTTAAGAATTTCACACTTTTTGTTAGTTTCGTATAAAGAAAGATTAAAGAATAAAGCCTTTGGCAATAGTTACAAAAAAAAAAAAAAAAAAAAAAAAAAATTCAAACAAAAAAACTTTAAAACAAAATATAATTCAAATTTTGATTTAACATTTAAAAATTTAAAAAATAATTCTTCAGGATATTTTTGAAGTAGTCTAGCTATAACAACTTGATGGTGTTTTTCTATCTCGTAAATTATTTTACTGGTGAGTTAAACCAGATTAGTCGATGTGGATCGGCCAGACATAAATCCATGCTGGTTTATATGGCATGCAATTGTGGGTTTAAATTTGTTGCATATAACTAATTCAAACAAAATAGAAATTGATGATGAGGTTGACATTCCTCTGTCTCTAGCATGTGATGTCATCTCGTTTACCCGATTTAAAAATTGGTGTAATTTTTGAAATTTTCCATTTTTCGGGTAACACGCCGGTGGAAATGATTGAAACATGTCAGCTATATTTTTGGCGTTTGAAGAGCTGGTATAGTATCATTTTTTCTTGAATTTAATCGAGATACGACCTGTTTTTTGATTTGAAATAAATTTCAAATGTAACGGATTGGCTGCGGAATGTTGTAGAAACATAGTTTTGTCCGCTTTTCAACATTTTGGCATACGCTTTCGACTTCCGATTTTTTAAGTTAACTAGTCTATATTTAACCACTGAGGGTGAGCATTTGGTGGTTTACATTACAGCACATAAGTACATACAGTTCGGAGCCTTGCTGAAGAATGTCATTACATTTATCAACATTTTTCCTTTATGTCATTGGAATTGAGAGTTATTTTCCAGTTGATAGATTCCAGGTAACTTTGTAACCCCACACGGTTTGTTTTTTTGTAGTTGTATTTGATTGGTTGTATCAAATGCAATATCCAAACATTTGTGATTGATATCATTTATGACAAAAGGTAAGGATTCAGAAATTTTAAAGGTGTCAATGTCGTTGCACGAGACGAGATCCAACGATTATTAGCAATGATGTTTAACTGGTTCAAATTATAACCAAGCATCAGTATAATTTGGGAGGCAATTTAAAGAAATTGAGTAAGTTTGTGGATTATTCAGTTTTTATTGGCAACTAAAATGAAATTGGCAACAACAAAGTTTTTTTTGCAGCTTTGTACAGTATGTGCAACAAGAGTGTGTACGGCTTAACTGTACTTAAACCGGTTTTATATTGATTCCTTTTTGACGCTGTAAAACAAAATTTAGTTTAACTGCAACATACATATATATGAAAGAAATGAGTGCGATTTATAAAAAAACGATTTGAAGCGGTGTTTTCAAGTGCACTTCCAAAAGGGCCAAAAATGATACTATTAAAGTTAGCCGATAGTTTCCAGCCGAAAGTAAAAAAAATCGATAATGCAGATAGTGTCTTTGCTATCTCAGCCGAAAATATATTATGAAATGTCAAATATTAATAGCTTCAGCCGAAAGTTATCAGCCGACATTTTCAGCCAACATATCTCAGCCGACATTTCTCAGCCAATATTTTTCAGCCGAAAGTATTTCTTTATACCAAAAATATTTGTTTTCTACAAAAAAGAATTCAACTGAAATGGTTAAAAACGAAACATTAAAATATATATTTTTTATAGCATTATTAATTGATTAAAAATTCACTTCCAAACGGAAACTTGTATATACTGTTAAAGTTAGCCGAAAGATAATGCAGATAGTGTCTTGAATACAGCAAAAATCAGTTATGAACTCGAATTTAGGAGAATTTAGGATCGGGTTACATCATTCGGGTGAAGGAGAAATTTTTTTAGTTTATAGGAATTTAAAAATCGATAGGAGCGAGAGTATAAAGAGTGTTTAAAAATAGTCAAGACACTATCTGCATTATCTTTCGGCTGGAAACTATCGGCTAACCTTAACAGCATTTATAACCCTATTAAAGTTAGCCGATAGTTTCCAGCCGAAAGATAATGCAGATAGTGTCTTGAATATTTTTAAACTCTCTTTATACCCTCGCTCCTATCGATTTTTAAATTCCTATAAACTGAAATAATTTCTCCTTCCCCCGAATGATGTAACCCGATCCTAAATTTTCCTAAATTCGAGTTCATAACTGATTTTTGCTGTATTCAAGACACTATCTGCATTATCTTTCGGCTGGAAACTTTCGGCTAACTTTAACAGTATCATTTTATATTATATTATCGGCTGAGATAGCAAAGACACTATCTGCATTATCGATTATTTTTTACTTTCGGCTGGAAACTATCGGCTAACTTTAATAGGGTCCAAAAATGTCAGTTGCAATTGAAGCAAAATATATAAAAAAGTCGAAAACATTTGTAAAGAAGAGGATTTCACATTATTCAATATAAAAAGTATTGTATACGATTTAACAGATAGCGGCGAAATGTGTAACAACTACTACATACAAGGAGGATGACGCCATTTGATACAGCCATTTGATGAAAATTCTTCATTTACGCTGGATCAAACTTACAAAAACAACCATACGAAATAAAGTTATGGAATATGACTTCGCACGTCGAAATACTTTGGTCAAACCACTGCTAACACAAAAACACATTGAAAAGCGACTACAGTGGGCGAATGAACAGAAAAGCAAAGATTGAATGAATATTGTGTTTACCGATCTGTCATCCTTTTACAGTTTTATTGTTAAAAGGCGTGTTTGGGCAACTAAGCAAAAAAAAAAGGATATCCCGAACTGTTCCGCATCTGCACAAGCTCCATGTATGGGGATGCTTTAATAAGCAAGGTTTTGGTAAATTAATCGTTTCCATACGGAACCTAAACGCACTTTTCATAAATGAAATTTATTCACGTGGTTTGTTACCAACCATTACCATAAATGGTTTGAAGCGGGAAACTCTAATTGGATCTTGCAAGTAGACAAACCCAAAACACCGTATCATACTCTGTTGGGAATTTAAACTGAAAAAGGGCATCACAACATTGGACTGACCATCTCAGTCATCTGATGTCAATCCGATCGAAATTTATGGGCACTCATGAAGATTAAGCTGAAAACGTACCACATAAAAAATCTGAGCTATCGAATCATCGTACAATTGTGTTGAAAACGTAAAATTGTTTAGAGTTATTGTTAGAATGATACTTTGAAGAAAGTAATGAATGAAATGAAATTAATATTTACATTTATTCATATACGTGCCTGCCCTCTGTATACTTCTTTGGAATTATCCAAACGACTGATTTTCTATACCAATTATTGGATGACTATTTTGCATCTCTCTTTTCATTACCAACGACTTAGTAGAACAGCTAGCTAAGCACTAGCATTCGATGGAATGTAAAAGAAAATTTCGATGGTAAATAAATTACAGTGTGGTCAGAAAATAACATTGACCCATTGAGGGTTGAAGCCAAAGTACTAAAATGGTTTCGATATTTCGAATATTTACTCGTAATGGCTAGTAAGCAGCTACAGTCAAATAAATTTTTTTCATACACAAAAGAATGATACAAGCGAAAACGAAAAAGAAAATTTGAGCGCTGAAGTTTATTTCGCTTGGAGTAAAAATTTCATTTTTTTTGTCAAAACAAAACAAACTCACATAAAAAATATTTTGACATGAAGTTATTTTACGAAAATCGACAACCTAATTTTTCATGGACTAATTTATCAGGATAATTTTGGAGGCCGAAGATAGTACTATAGATAGTGAGTCCACCATTCGCAGATTACAGAATTCACGAGATATAATCTAAAGAGCTTTAATAAACCAATTTCTCCATCTCTGATATTTCTATTTAGAATGGTTTTGAGATAATTGTAATGCTGGCATCAAGGCCATAGATAATATGCTCAAACGGAAAAGTTTTGCTTTTTGTTACACAGGAATGTACTGGTTTGTAATAAATTTGCAATAAATTTTCTTTAATATTAGAGTACTTTGAATAGGCTTCGTTCATTATGAGTATTAGGTCGGTGTCTACGGTTTGTGTTGGTTGTTCATTGAACATTATGTTTCTCAACTTACGGGAGGTTGTATTCATATAATATGCTCTATTGTTATCTATATTTCCAAGGTAATTTTGGCTATTTTAAATTGTTTTGTTTAGGATTTGATGTAGTTATCAATTGTTAAAATGTATGCAAATTTGCAGATTTACATAGAACCCTTCCCTGTATTTTTAATTGGTATGTCCAAATTAATCTCTTTTCTGAATATTATAGATGTTTTTATTGAAGATTGCCGTCAATTTCCCGAGAGCGTAATCATTTTTGAAATTTTAGGATGATCGGTCGTACGTGTGTGATTTGTTATAGATTAATCACGGCTTTGTAAAGCATGGATTGTGTTCATTGGTGATGTTGGTGGGGGATCACTTGGGGGATAGTAGAGGTTTCACAGAGAGAGGATTCGAGCCGTTTATTGGGATCGTTTCGGAATTAACTCTTGTGTTGCAGTTGGTTTGGTTCTTTATTCTAAAAGAAAGAGTATCGAGTACTCCATAAACATAACACATTATTCTTGGTACATTTTACTATGATTATTCATAAAAATGTTACCTTGCACAGTTTAATTCGGAGATTGGCTAATTTTAAGTAATATTCTATCATCGAAGTATTCACCGTTTGAGTAATAAATTAATATATTTATTATATTTTTATTTCATTTGCAATTTAGAGTTATCACCGAGATTTATCAGGTGTATATTATTAATTAAGCTAATTTAATAAGTTATAATGAAGATTTTTGATTACAGAAGATCTTTGAAGTAGTAGTACTTTCTAATTAAAAATAAAATTTTAATTCAAAAGTCAGAACAGCAGATAAGATTAGAATAATCTTCATTCAATAGTCATTGGATTTACTAATGAATTTTATTTTTTAGCGGATATATAATTTATTGAAATTACAGATACATAGCTTGGAAGCTACAGAGTAAATTTGAAATGCAGTTAAATATTGCTGTACTTAGATAGTTTTTTTTGGGGATACGGCATTAATTTAATTAAATTATTTTGTAGGTTGTTCGGGAGGGAGACTGTGAATTGGTAAAGGTTTTGGTTAGCTTGTTATAGGTTATAGGTTTTATGATTTATAATTTATTTAATACCTTTGTAAATTTATTGATATATACAATAGTTGACGACCATAGCTTGTTTCAAATGCCTTATTTTAATATTTACTAACTTATTTATTTTATAAACCAAGCGTTGAAATATCGACTGGATCCTACGGTTGTGCTTATTATTAGTTCTGTCATCTTACAGATTCCTAAATACTTTAATAGTTTTATTTAATTCGGGTTTAATTTGTTTAGGTAATGGGGATTCTAAAATTGAGCCATACATCCATTATTGATTATTGATCGTTACATATTCCAGATTAGCTGTTTTTGGAGCCAGATTTGGGTTAGTCATTATTTTTTATTATTTTGATAAATTAAAATATTTGTACTAACTTAGCTTAGCGATGGCAAGGACAAGCGACAAATCAACAGATTCACAAAGATTCTATCCGTTGAAGATAGAAAAGTTGTGCTTTCCTTTCCTGCTTTGATATTACAATATTTGATGATTTCTGGATGCGATTTGTTTTATTTTGATTTAACTTATTGTAAGAGAACCAAATTAATTTAGTTAATACTAATCATTACATTACATTAATTTTATTTAATTATATCGTACGGTTCTAAATAATTAATCTTTAAGTCATAATAATGACGGTTTATTTCAGGAAGTTTACCATTAAGAGAGCAACTTAATTAATTATAAATCTCTTTTAGGATGTTGATTGCTGAATATTTATTGCAAAATAAAAAAAATAAAAAATAATTGTGCTGTCTTGTGCTAACCGCCTTACATTATATTTTTAACTAACAATTTACTAACTATTGACTACTTAGGTGTCTGTAACCGGGTCGATTCGGTCATATTTAACATACCTATCCTATCCTTCCATCTTGTTAAATGTAAAAAGGTGTATGGCGGGCCCGGCGTCATCCGGGAGTCTCGCTAAATTGCCTGGTCATACATTGCAATCAATCAATCAATCAATACGTGCCCTCTGTATACTTCACATGGTTTTTTTTCTAGAAAGTCCAGCCAATAGTCATAAAAATTTCTTTTAATCTTAAATTCCTAGTATTCGGGTTGCTCACCTTACATTTTATTGTAATTTCTTTTTCTAGTCTAGAAAACTTAATTATGTGTGGGCCGTGCATTTTTTCCATTACATGTAACGTGCTCTCAAATTATCGGGGTATGGGTAGACGAAAAATGAATTAACAGTTTTTAAAAAAACCGTGGTTGGGCGCCAGTCTACCTGCACGCTTTAGCCCAGCTATGCTCAGACTTGAGCAGGGCGACACGGGCGAGGTTATACCACAGAATACCCCAACACAAATGAAACGCGATCACTCGAACACCGCAGCAACTCGCAAGTGAATTCGCCCAATGCACCACACGCGGAATAAAATAAAGACACAATACGTCGGACAGTATATAGCAGAAAAGGATGACTCACCTGTCGACCTTCGGTACCGGTATGCCGCTCCCGTTGCTTCTCCGCTTGCCCAGCTACACGCCACACCAATGTGTGCTTTTGTGCTGTTTTACTAACGCGCACTTCACTTTATCCAATCAAATTCGTTGATGAATCTCGCCCTCGAACGAGATACACGAGTATGTTTGTTTCTCAACAACAAGAAAAAAACCGTTCAAACTTTTTTGTTCGTTTACTTTACTTCACCACCACGAATTGCACCAACAATGCCATAAATAACAGACACAGGGAATTTGTTTAACTAAAATCTGTTTTATTGAACACATATGTACACCACACAAAAAAAAACTCTAGAGTTATATTCAACAATTAACAATAATTATGCCGATTTATTATTTTTTATGCTGTCATTTAACAATCTAAACGATCACTCGATCGACTTAAAAACTCTTACATTAATTTATGGAATGCAACAAAAAAAACTGATGGCGTTGTCATTCCATGTTTCACATTTCTTAATTTTAGATTATTGCGATCCGCCCGACTTGGCGGTCAAATTTTGACTGTCCTCCTCCTCTTCTTTTCCTGCTTATATTTACACACCCAAAATTTCATGTTTCCGTGTTGTCGCCCTGCTGTTCATCCATGTCCGAAAACTACATCTTCCAATTGCGAAACACCTTCTCAACGTCATCTCACCCCCCTTTGATGATCGCGAAAAGCTTTTGTCATTTCGACTATTTCTCTCGCCTGAATGCATGCTGCACAACGTCTGCATTCATGGTGTGCGCTCATATGATTTTATGATCATGGAATTAAAGAAATAAAAATTTTACAATTTTATTGTTTTATTGTCGGACTATAAACAAAATTGCATCCATGCGATCGCAATCTCCAACAACAACAACAATTTGGTACAATTGCGACTTTTTTTTTTATTTGTCGACAGACGAGTCTTTAAGGTGGGAATGGAATTTTAAAATGGAGACCAGGTAGGAGAACGAGGACGGGAAAGTTAAAAGGAGAATCCGACGCCGGTTCATGGGATTGCACGAATCCAACTTGCGACTGGGAGTGCAGGATCAAACCCGCGCTACCGCTCGTTATTTACGTTTCTCCACCAACCCCTACCAAGTAGCCGTTACACTACACTCATCGTCGGGACAACGAAAATTTTTTTATTCGAAATACAAAAAAATAAAAAAATTTTCGTTAACAAAACGCTATGACGTCCACTCGAGTGTAAAATAATATTTCCAAATTGCATTCACATTTAGCGCATCGCGCTCTATAAAATAAATTTCTTTATTGTCACTCGACCCGCCCAGTCTAACAAATACCGCATGTTTACTCCTTTCCCGCATAGAATCGTCTAAGGTCATTCGCGTGAAAACGTCCTAACGATTTCCCGTTCTCATCTTCTAGTTCGTAAGTGTTCAATCCCATTTTCCGTTTAATTTTACACTTATGATACACTGCATCAAATTTGGGGTTGTATCCTTCCGCGGCATTAGATTGTTTGAAGTTTCTCTTTAACACGAAATCTCCTACACTAAACTGTAATGGACGGCTACGCAAGTTATAGCGCTTGGCATAATTTTCGTACGCTTTATTTAGATTTGCCTTGACAGCCCCATGCGTTTTCTCCAATTCTCTAGCATGATCTTCCTGAGTTTTACGCCCAATTTCGCTTTCCATGCCAGTGTTCCGCGCGCCAGACACTTGCATGTTTCGTCCAAAATTAACAAAATAGGGCGTGTACTTGGACGATTCATGTACTGCTGTTCTCAAGGCACACGAAATTTGCCCAATCTTGTCATCCCAATCGCGCTGGTCCTTGCCGATATAACTACGTATTGCGGACAATATACTTCTATTAACTCGTTCGGCCGGATTTGCTTGCGGATGGTAGTACGCGTTCAAGAAATGCCGCACTTGGTATCGCTGAAGGAAATCTTTAAATTTTCTCGCAGTGAATTGACTACCGTTGTCCGATATCAATACTGATGGTACGCCGAACACCAGGAAAACATTTTCCTCCAGGTACCGTATCAACGACACTGATTCAGCATTTCTAACGGATTTTAGCAACACAAATTTGCTAAATACATCGATCACCACGAGCAAAAATCGGTTTCCCATTTTAGACCGCGGGTATGGTCCCATATAGTCTACGGCTATCATTTCCCAAGGGCGAGTCGGATCTCTTGGTTCACCAATGGGCACCCTTGAAATCTCGCACTTTGGTTTATTTACTTGACATTGCTCACAAACTTTAACGTATTGTCGAACGTCGGCCGACATCCTGGGCCAATAACAATTCTCCTGTACACGACGCAGAGTTTTAAAGAACCCAAGGTGCGCAGCTAATACACTATCGTGGTTCTCATACAGGATCGTCTTTCTATCGTTTCGCGGGATATACTGCTTCCAACTCCACGTATGCGTTCCGTCGCCTTGAACTGTCTGACAATATTTGTATACTTTCCCTTCCTGCAAGCGAAAGTCGGGATACTTGTGAGGATAATCGTTAACGTCTTGTTTCAGTTTCTCATACACAGGATCCTTATGAACTTCGTTATCTACTTGAATGCATTCTACAGCCCGCGATAATGCATCAGGCACTACATTTAGTTTTCCTTTTCGATGTCGGAGTTCAAAATCATGTTGTTGTAGACGCATCGACCAACGGGCCAATCTCGAAGCAGGGTCCTTTAGGTTTTTGAGCCAAACCAAAGAAGCACAATCCGTCACTACTTTAAAATGCACGCCATCGATATAGGGCCGAAACTTTTCAATAGCCAATACAACTGCCAGACACTCCCGTTCTGTGGCCGGATATTTCCTTTGTGTCGATGTTAGCTTCTGGCTCATGTAGGCTATCACTCTCTCAAATCCATCCACATCCTGCGTTAACACAGCGCCCACTCCAGTGTCCGAGGCATCCGTCTGCACTGTGAACGTCTTCGTGAAATCCGGGTTTACCAAAATTGGAGCAGACACTAGTAATGTCTTCAATTGGGTGAACGCGGCCTGCGCCTCGGTTGTCCATTGCAGCTTTTTGCCAGCATTCTTCTTCATTAGGTTGGTAATTGGTGCAGTCACTGAAGAAAAATCAGGGATAAACCGCCTGTACCAACCCGCCATCCCTATGAGCCTCCTTACATCTTTGATCGTCTTGGGTGTCGCAAAATTCAAAATTCCAGTTATCTTTTCCGGGTCGATTCTAAGCCCGTGCTCGTCCAGAATGTAGCCCAGATACTTAATTTCCTTCATACAAAACCTAGATTTCTCCACACTAATCGTAAGATTAGCCTTTCGCAACCGCTTCGCTACTTCACGTAATAGTCCAATATGCTCCTCGAAGCTTTGTGACATCACGATTATGTCGTCCAGGTACACGAATACCCTCGGCTCCAGATCAACTCCGAGAAGCTTGTCCATAAGTCGGCAAAGAGTTTGGCTCGCATTGCATAGGCCGAAGGGCATTCGCTTATACTGGAATAGACCTCTTCCTGGTACGATGAATGCTGTTTTCGCTCGACAGTCGGCCTTCAACTCGATTTGCCAAAAGGCGTCGCTGAGATCCAAACTAGATAAATATTTGGTGCCTGATAGCTGGCCCAAGATTCTATTAATATATGGCAACGGGTATGTATCCTTCACTGTGACTTCGTTCAATTTGCGTGCGTCCAAGCAGAATCTAATTTTACCCGAAGGTTTTCGAACGCAAACGACAGGGTGTGCCCATTCAGCAGGACCAGCCGGTTCCACGACTCCCAACCGTATCGTCCGATCCAGCTCCAAATTTAATTCCTTTTGCACATATGGAGATATGGGGCGTGCTCGTGTTTTTACCGGATTCGCATTTCCCGTATCGATCTCGTGTTGCAACAACTTTGTGCAGCCCAGCTTGTCAAGGCGAGTCACTAGAAATTCGTGTATTACCTTCTCTAACTCCTGCTTTTGGCAATCATTTAACTCGTGTTGTATTTTACCATCCTCTTTTTCTAAATCCTCAATACACTCCGCTACGCATAGCTCATCCGTCTTGATCAAGCGGGGCCAGATCCTGAACGTCTCCCAAAAATCTATTCCACATATAAGATCCCTATCAATCGATGGTATTACCAGAGACCTAATCACCTTGCAAGTTGTGCCGATTACGAATGGAATATCAACCGCATGTCCCACGGAATGCACGGTACCATCAGCTGTTTTCACGTAGGTTTTAGTGGGGACCAATTCCAACCCAAGCTTCTTCAAACGTGTATATATATATCGCTTCCACCGAGTATGGTGCAAGTGGCGCCAGAATCCAACAAACCAGTCACCTCATACCCCAATATCTCTACATCTACGTGTGGACGGTTATCTCCCTCTATGTTCACAATGCATTCTATTTGCTGTTGATCACTTTTATCCTTGACGTCTACATCCGGCTCGTTGGCCGTCTCTTCTAATCGATGCAGGTTCGAATCGTTATCTCTATTAGATTTTCTCCCACGATTTCTCCTTCTGCTTCTGCTGACTTGCTCAAATGTTTCCCGTCTTTCTTGGTCTACCCTAATAATCTTGAGGCTTCTCACGTTCGTATTGTCTGTGTCATTATGTTTTTCCACTGCCTCTGTTTGCATTCCCCTTGTAATGAGTTTTGGGACCTCGATTGTGTTCAGCGGGCGAGGCAGGTCCTCTAATCGCCCGCGCCACCATTTCCCGTGGCCCTATCGTTCTTCTTTACATCCGAACACCTCAGTAGGCTGCCTCCAGGATGCTTTTTAGGACATCGATCAGCCGTGACGCCGTCCATACCACAACACCAGCAATAAATTCTCTCGCGAGGCTTCGGACAATCGAAATGCCGATGACCTTTCATTAAACAATTCCAACAAGAAATCAAAGTATTGGTTTTTCTTGTAAAACCCCGACGAATATCAGGTCGGAATCTGGGTGTCGGCGTCTGCTGCCTAGTGTGCATTTCCGCAACTTCTTCTCCTAGCTCGTTGCATCTTTGCATCGAACTTCGTGGTATTGCCATTGAAGGCTTTGTGGGTACCGTCTCTTTCCTGGCTGGATTATCCTTGTTGCCCATCCTTCTCGCCTCATCTATGTTTCGACACAACTCCTCCAGCTGAGCAACCGAATTAATATTGCTGACCGCTAGCTGCATCCGATACTCCTTCATCATATTGCGTTGCAATACATATACCTTATACTGCTCTTCTACAGGCGGATAAATCTTGGAAAACAGTTTCGACATGTTCAACAAATAGTCCGCTATATTTTCATTAGGGCGCTGATGTCTCTCCAATATCTCCTCTCTCATGACGTAGTCATAATTCCGAGATTGGAATCTTCTTTTAAGTCCATCAACTAGCTCCTTCCAATTATTGAACTCTGATGCCTTTACTTCGTACCATTCCAGTGCGACTCCTTCAAGCAATTTAAAAATTCCACGAAACACCTCTCCCATAGGAACATCTTCTGCTCTGGCATACAATTCGATTTTCCCCAAAAAATCAGCTAGGCTTGGATTATTGTCACCCTTAAATCGTATTGGCCACTTCTCTAACGCCACTCGTCTTCTCTGTATCATATACGGTTGTTCTCGCCCTCCCGTGTATTCGTTGGCTTGCCGGCTTATTGGTGATCTGTCTGCATCATTTAGTGTCATGTAATCCTGCATTCTTTGTCGCAACTCTGCCTCGGTATAAGACGTCTCTCTTGATGTAATCGGTTTCTGAGACGACCGTTCTTTAGCTCGATACTCTGGTGGAACCTCACTCTTTTTCGGAATTTCCAGGTTTTCCGCTTGTATGATCGATCGTTGGCCTCTACCTCTTCCAGCTCCCAGTGGTAAGCTATCACTTTTGTGAGAAGTGGTGGGTAGTGGACTACTTCCGCGTGGCGATGATATGACTAATTCATCCTGTGATAAACGAATTATTCTGCGAATGTTCCGAACGATGCCGTAGAGTATCGAGTCCTTTTCCTCATCTTTACCCAAACAACGAAAAGCTCTATCCTGATGATGCCTTATCCTTGACTTTACCATACGTTCTGCGTTCTCGTCCTTTTTCATCACGGCTGCCTTCAGCTCTCCTTGAAGTGCCGTCAAAGCCTCAATTGAATTAGAAAAGTCTTTCGGGTCGTCTATTTCATCCATTGGTGGTCCATTTTCTGATTGCCGAAGCTTGTTCAACTCGATTATTTTCAACCTGTGAGTGCCACTTGGAATTGCATTGCGTATCCTGAACTCATAGTCCAACTCTGAATCGGTCAATGCGCCCGAAATTAACGGAAAGTCTAATAATTCAGTCATCTTTGGTTTCAGCCACACCAATTACAACAACTGTACTCCGATCAAATTAAATACGTTAAGATCGACTTAAATAGATTATTTATTTCCTACAAAAGAAAAGACACGACCATACACCAAATTATTTCCTTGATAAATTAATTAAATTGTTCAAATTAAACCCTTTAATTTAATTAAATAAATTAAACAAATTCAGTATAATAAGCCAATAAATAAATGAAATCAACTAAATACCTAGCATAAATTAAATAAACTAACCGACCTAAATCACCAGGTAACGTATATAATCTCAGCTAATTAAATTGAAGAAGTTATAGCCGATAAATTAAATCATGCAAAATCCGTTACTTCAACCCTGTGGATTTACAATGCTATAGACGAAAAAAATTAATTAAATCCCTTGTATCTCGGAACCGTTTAAAATCGACTTATACTTCTCCGTTATCTATTCGACGTTGTCACAAGGTCACCACAGTATCTGTTAGACCGTTATCCACAATCGAAGCGTGGTTGCCAAATTTGCCGCGATCTTCCCGTTTGATGTTTAAGCGACTTTAAAAATAATCTTTTGTTCTCGAATGAACGAATTCAATACTTATGTTCCGATTTACCGAATTAAGCCCCACGTTGGGCGCCAATTGTAACGTGCTCTCAAATTATCGGGGTATGGGTAGACGAAAAATGAATTAACAGTTTTTAAAAAAACCGTGGTTGGGCGCCAGTCTACCTGCACGCTTTAGCCCAGCTATGCTCAGACTTGAGCAGGGCGACACGGGCGAGGTTATACCACAGAATACCCCAACACAAATGAAACGCGATCACTCGAACACCGCAGCAACTCGCAAGTGAATTCGCCCAATGCACCACACGCGGAATAAAATAAAGACACAATACGTCGGACAGTATATAGCAGAAAAGGATGACTCACCTGTCGACCTTCGGTACCGGTATGCCGCTCCCGTTGCTTCTCCGCTTGCCCAGCTACACGCCACACCAATGTGTGCTTTTGTGCTGTTTTACTAACGCGCACTTCACTTTATCCAATCAAATTCGTTGATGAATCTCGCCCTCGAACGAGATACACGAGTATGTTTGTTTCTCAACAACAAGAAAAAAACCGTTCAAACTTTTTTGTTCGTTTACTTTACTTCACCACCACGAATTGCACCAACAATGCCATAAATAACAGACACAGGGAATTTGTTTAACTAAAATCTGTTTTATTGAACACATATGTACACCACACAAAAAAAAACTCTAGAGTTATATTCAACAATTAACAATAATTATGCCGATTTATTATTTTTTATGCTGTCATTTAACAATCTAAACGATCACTCGATCGACTTAAAAACTCTTACATTAATTTATGGAATTTATGGATTCATAAGTTGATGGCGAGAGAGTGAAGTTGATTAAATGTTACTGAAAATAATTAAATTCTGTAATTTCATTTGAATTAATTTTATACAATATTAGTTCGTCATAATTGCAATTGATAATTAATTTTAACATTCTTGTTATATTACATAAATGCATAATTATATTTTTGGTGTATGTGGTGCAATGAAAAAAGCGGTTTTTAAGAACTGTTAAATTGTCATTGGCTATAACTCATATCATTGTTTACATAAAATTTATAATACTAAGTGATTTTGTGACAAGAGAAGTTATTCCGGATTTTTCTACTGACTGCTGCCTTGTGTTTGTTTGGTAAGGTGCGCAACGCATAGTATTGTATTTGTGGTACCGTCCAACAACTGTGCTTCTACCATTAAACAATATACATCAGTCATTTACACATACGATCTTATTTACCTACCATTATGCCGTTAGAAGACATTCTTAAAATGAATGAGCCGTCAACTTCAGACATCATGCAGGCTATCTCAAAGTTAGTGGAAACTAGTATCTCTAACCACAAAGAAGTAACAACAAAAATTATTGATACTAAAAAAGTACTTGAGTTATCTGTTGGCGAGATTAAAGGCGAAATAAATAAAATCCACTCAAGAATTGATGGCATTGAGAATAAAGTGGATGCCAACGATACTTGCATTGCTAACTTGCAGTCTCAGATTAATTTTCTTCAACAAACCAGTTTGAAATGTGATATAATGGTATCTGGATTTCCGGTTACTATAAATGATAAAGATGAAGTTCTAATAAAGCTAAACTCTGTGTATAACTTTGGATTGGACAATATTGAATCGGCATATATGAAATCAACGAAAACCCTACGTAGCGGCCGCAGTGGCAGAGGAGTTTACAACCAGTTTTACATAAAATTCAAAAATAGTGAATCTAAAGATCATGTTATGCTTCAAGTTCGTGCCAATGGTCCGCTAAAATTAAAGCAGCTTTACCCTACGTCATCGAACGGTGAACAAACAATAAACCTGCGTGACAAGCTTACACCTACCAACACCAATATTATGAAACAGCTTCTAGGTTTAAAAAAAAACAATATTATCAAATTCTGCTGGTTTCGTCACAACAACATTTATATTAAAATTAAAGATGATTCACAACCGAAAATCATATGGAATATAAACGACATTGACAAAATTAAATAGTGATACAGTTGAAGTTCTTTGTCATATCATGGATTGCTTCAAAATATTATACGGGTATCTTTTTCAATACTTAAACTAATTATTTTTATTTTTAATTACACGTTATATTACCTATTTAATCATAATTATATTTGTATCTATTTTTTAAAATACTTTAAGCTAATTTCTTATCAAGTAAACTACAGAAAACTCTACATATTTATCTAGTAGATTTCGCTAGAATTTGTGAAAATAATTTTCATTTTTTTTTTCTTTATCATTTTGAATTGGTCTAATCTTTATATATATTACCATATATTATCACCATGTGGTTTAATTTAATGAACTATAATTATTTTACCTAGACTTCTAGCTAATTGAATATATGTTTTCCAATTTACTTTGTATTATTAACTATATATTTATTTTACATATTTCATTTGAATTATATAATACATAATCATTTTAATTAATATTTTCATTAACATTTAATTTTTAGTTTATTAGTAAATATAGCAAATCATAATAGTAATTTTATTAACAATAATGATAGCAACGTCAACAGACATTTTTTAAATCTTTCTACTTTTGATACTGAAACTAATAACATATTAGCATTAAATATCTTTTACCTCAATATCAATAGACTTATGAATAAACTTAGTGAGCTCGAAATTTTATTATCTTCCCTTAACCAAAAAATAGATGTTATTGTACTCGCTGAAACCTTTTTACATGAATCTGAAATTAAATATTTCAACTTAAATAATTACAATGCTTATCATAACACGCGAGATACTAGAACTGGTGGAGGTATTGTAATCTTTGTCCATCGCGATCTTGATTTTGTTTTAGTAAATTCCAAAAATTCTCTGGAAAATCAAAGTTTGGTTATTTACTCCAAAATCTTAAATTTGTATATAACTGGTATTTATAAACCACCGCACACATGTCGTCAACAATTTCTGTCTTTCCTGGATAACATTATGTCTACTTATAATAATCAAATTATTCTCGGTGACTTTAATCTGAATATTTTATCCAGATCAGAAGTACAAATGTCCGATTACAATTCCATATTACTTTTAAATAACTTCTTTATTATAAACAAAATACATGAATTTTATGCTACTCGTGTCAGTGATTCAACAAAGACAATAATCGATCATCTACTCTCCAAATTTAAGGAAACATTTTTTATATTATACGGCGATACCAGTCTAAGTGACCATCGTTATATGTTAGTCAAATTTGTTATAGCAAAAAAGTCTGCCAATTTTACTAAAACTAGGAATATTATTAATTACAATAATGTACATTCAGATATTGTCAGCAAATTTTCAGAAACACATCCGCCTGATTTTATGGCATTATATTCAAGTATTGAAACTTCAATTAAGAAAAACACAGTAACCAAAACTACTACTGTAAAAATTAGTTCATATAAAAAGCCATGGTTTAATAATCAACTATTTAAATTATCTAAAATCCGGGATAAATACTATAAACTGCGTAAAGCTTACCCGCAAAATTCTTATTTTTTAGAAACTTTTACACGTCTAAACAAGGAATTTAAAAAACATGTCATCAATACAAAAAAATCTTATTATACGGGTAAGCTAAATGCTAACATTGCAAATCCTAAGCAAATGTGGAAATTATTTAATGAAATATTGACCAATGATCCTTTATCCCTTAGGCGTAACAATAACAAAAGCAATTATATTGAACTTAGAATTAATGATAGTGTCATAGTTGATCAATCAATTGTTGCTAATGAATTTAATAAATTTTTTGCCACTATTGGAACAATAATTTCTAATCCATCATCCAGTCAATATGATCTTGAGCCACGCATTATTACGAGAGAACTCTCAGTTATTGACCCAATTAATATTAATGATTTCAATATTATAATAAGCAAGCTTAAAAATGATTCATCTCCTGGCTATGATAATATTACAAGTAGAATTGTGAAAGATTTGGTTAAAATTATTTCTCCTTCATTATTAGTATGTTTAAATTCTTGGATAAATGATGGGATTTTTCCTACATTTCTTAAAATTGCTCGTGTTTCCCCAATCTAACGGGTGATTTTTTTGTGGTTAGGATTTTCATGCATTAGTATTTGACAGATCACGCGGGATTTCAGACAAGGTGTCAAAGAGAAAGATGCTCAGTATGCTTTGACATTTCATAATGAATAGACTTACTAACGAGCAACGCTTGCAAATAATTGAATTATATTACAAAAATCAGTGTTCGGTTCGAAAAGTGTTTCGCGATTTACGTCCGATTTATGGTCTACATAATCGACCAAGTGAGCAAACAATTAATGCGATTGTGACCAAGTTTCGCACTCAGTTTACTTTATTGGACATTAAACCAACCACACGAATGCGTACAGTGCGTACAGAAGAGAATATTGCGTCTGTTTCTGAGAGTGTTGCTGAAGACCGTGAAATGTCGATTCGTCGCCGTTCGCAGCAATTGGGTTTGTGTTATTCGACGACATGGAAGATTTTACGCAAAGATCTTGGTGTAAAACCGTATAAAATACAGCTCCTGCAAGAACTGAAGCCGAACGATCTGCCACAACGTCGAATTTTCAGTGAATGGGCCCTAGAAAAGTTGGCAGAAAATCCGCTTTTTTATCGACAAATTTTGTTCAGCGATGAGGCTCATTTCTGGTTGAATGGCTACGTAAATAAGCAAAATTGCCGCATTTGGAGTGAAGAGCAACCAGAAGCCGTTCAAGAACTGCCCATGCATCCCGAAAAATGCACTGTTTGGTGTGGTTTGTACGCTGGTGGAATCATTGGACCGTATTTTTTCAAAGATGCTGTTGGACGCAACGTTACGGTGAATGGCGATCGCTATCGTTCGATGCTAACAAACTTTTTGTTGCCAAAAATGGAAGAACTGAACTTAGTTGACATGTGGTTTCAACAAGATGGCGCTACATGCCACACAGCTCGCGATTCTATGGCCATTTTGAGGGAAAACTTCGGAGAACAATTCATCTCAAGAAATGGCCCGGTAAGTTGGCCACCAAGATCATGCGATTTGACGCCTTTAGACTATTTTTTGTAGGGCTACGTCAAGTCTAAAGTCTACAGAAATAAGCCAGCAACTATTCCAGTTTTGGAAGACAACATTTCCGAAGAAATTCGGGCTATTCCGGCCGAAATGCTCGAAAAAGTTGCCCAAAATTGGACTTTCCGAATGGACCACCTAAGACGCAGCCGCGGTCAACAATTAAATGAAATTATCTTCAAAAAGTAAATGTCATGGACTAATCTAACGTTTCAAATAAAGAACCGATGAGATTTTGCAAATTTTATGCGTTTTTTTTTTAAAAAAAGTTCTCAAGCTCTTAAAAAATCACCCTTTATAAATCAGACGATCCTTTTGCAATTAACAACTATAGGCCAATTTCCATCCTGCCTGTTTTTTCCAAAATCTTTGAACGGATAATTCACTCAACATTGATAGATCATTTAAACTTCAATAAACTTATAAACTGTAGGCAGTTTGGGTTTACTAAAAATTGTAGCACAGTTTCTGCTGGATTGCATCTTATTGAAGGAATTTATGAGTCGTTAGAAAACAAAACCGCTACATCATGTCTATTCCTTGATCTTAGAAAAGCGTTTGATTGCGTGAACCATTCGATATTAAAAAACAAGCTAATTAATTCTGGTATTACAGGCCATGCACTGGAACTGCTCTGCAGCTACCTGAGTGATAGGAAACAAACTGTTCGTGTCGGAAATTATGAATCATCTACTCTCAACGTGTCGGTTGGTGTTCCACAAGGGTCCATTCTAGGCCCTACATTGTTTTTGGTTTATGTAAATGATATTTTCAACTTAAACTTAAAAGGAAAGATCCAACTATTTGCGGATGATGCTGCATTGTTATATAGTTCTTCGTCATTTGAGCAGCTTCAACATGACATGGAAAGTGATATGATCATAATTAGCCGATGGCTGGAAAATAATAGATTGGTATTAAATGTTTCCAAATCTAACTTTCTTATATTTTATTTAAAGCACAAACCTCCTCTAATATTTAATGAGATTAATTTTCAAAATGAATCAATTAAACGTGTCGCCTGCGTCCGATATCTTGGGTTGTTAATTAATTCTCAATTATCCTGGATAAATCATATTAGCGGAGTTAAACAGAAAATATCGCCTATTGTTGGAGTCTTAAGACGAGTTGGACGATTTATACCTGATTCTCTTAAATACAATATTTATTATAGTTTTATTCACTCTCATCTATCATATTTAATACAAATTTGGGGTTCCTCAAGTGACACTCATTTAAATGATTTACAAATTTTACAAAACAAGGCCTTGAAAGCATTAAGAAATTTGCCTTTATTAACATCAACTAATATTCTTTATAATAATAAAATTCTTCCAATTCCTTCCATAATTGACTATCAGTACATCATTACAATTTATAAAATTAGACATGGGCTTTTGAAGTATAATGCGGAATTCCAAACGAACATTTCTGCCACTGAAAGAATTACACGCAATTCATTGAATTATCGCCTCCCGAATTATAAATTTAAAACGACCCAAAATAGTATCTTTTATAAAGGTATAAAACTTTTCAACAATCTGAGTAATGAAGATAAAGATAATAAAATTTCGAATCTGAAGCTGAATTTAAAAAAGACTCTATATGAACAATTTATTGCTAATTATAATACTTATCATCACTAACAATATTATTTTAAGTTTATTTTTTATCAAGTTGAGTAGTTGCTATTGTTAATTAATCAAATTATTACGTTGAATATGCAATATGTATGTATGTATTGTGTATGTATATATTATTCTCTTGTTTAAAATTTAAAATTATAGAATATTTTCCTGTATGAAAATTGTAATATTTTTTCCTTGGAAAATAAAAATAAAAAAAAAAAAAAAAAAAAAAAAAAAAAAAAATGCAACAAAAAAAACTGATGGCGTTGTCATTCCATGTTTCACATTTCTTAATTTTAGATTATTGCGATCCGCCCGACTTGGCGGTCAAATTTTGACTGTCCTCCTCCTCTTCTTTTCCTGCTTATATTTACACACCCAAAATTTCATGTTTCCGTGTTGTCGCCCTGCTGTTCATCCATGTCCGAAAACTACATCTTCCAATTGCGAAACACCTTCTCAACGTCATCTCACCCCCCTTTGATGATCGCGAAAAGCTTTTGTCATTTCGACTATTTCTCTCGCCTGAATGCATGCTGCACAACGTCTGCATTCATGGTGTGCGCTCATATGATTTTATGATCATGGAATTAAAGAAATAAAAATTTTACAATTTTATTGTTTTATTGTCGGACTATAAACAAAATTGCATCCATGCGATCGCAATCTCCAACAACAACAACAATTTGGTACAATTGCGACTTTTTTTTTTATTTGTCGACAGACGAGTCTTTAAGGTGGGAATGGAATTTTAAAATGGAGACCAGGTAGGAGAACGAGGACGGGAAAGTTAAAAGGAGAATCCGACGCCGGTTCATGGGATTGCACGAATCCAACTTGCGACTGGGAGTGCAGGATCAAACCCGCGCTACCGCTCGTTATTTACGTTTCTCCACCAACCCCTACCAAGTAGCCGTTACATACATCAGAGTTTATTTTATCGCGACATACAGTCAATCGAGTTATTGTTAGTTAATCGAAAAATTCAAAGTTTTATATTGTTGGACTATGAGACCATAAAGAAAAATAAAGACATCTCTAATGCCTTACAACTTGGACAAGATCGACAGGTCATAAATTACACTTCAAAATCGAAAATAGCACAACCAAATGCTAGATAAGAGTGATTTTTCGGAAACCTACACTTATCATCATGGAAAGTTAGCTAAAACAAAGAATTTTGTAACTAACCGAAACTAGGTAGTCAAAGATAAAGTTTAGGAAATTTGCCAGCAAATTGTCCAGGAAATTGTATTTCTCTTGCCTACTTTCCTTTGGTTCAATTAAAGTAAAGCAACCTCAGCCGCTGTGCGTCGTAGAGGAAGACCCCGACTGGCTGGCGTGATGACGTCGAACAAGATCTACGCATATTATTATTAGGATGGAGGAGGACCATAGTGCACGCGGGCAATATCCCTTCATGGTATGTAAAAGCTAGAGGGCGCGAGGGGAGAAATATCTGCAATAACTTTGGGTGTGGTTAAAGTCTTGCATTGAGGTATTAATCAAGTGTTCTTTTTCAGTAGTTCTATTTTAACCCTCATAATGAGTTTTACTTTAAAATTAAAAATATTTTCAATTTTTTCGCTTTTGTTGAATGTGAGCACGAATACCCAGAGCCCTCTTTTAATGATCTTGGTTCTTTGGCTCACTATTCCAGTTGATTTCCTCCTATTCCCGATAGGACGTAAAAACGATAACCTACCTATCCAAATACATATACTTTATGTCCACTTCAAATTGGAAGTGAACGTATACAGAAAAGAGCGGTTATCGGATACTTTCCAATTCACCATATTATCCCTAATAAAATTTGAGACAAGGGTGATGTCTACTACTTAACTATGGCTGGTTGTAAACGTTGGTTTACGACCAATATTACACGTACAAAGGTTGCTACTAGAAATAAATTCAAAAAGTGTCTGGCTTTCTCGCTGCGTAGTCGTTCTTCCCTAGACTGTATGATATCAATTCACATCACTTCTCAACTTTTCTCTTTCGAGTTTCCATAAAAAGTCGTTGTCACATGGCTCTGCAATTTATTATATAGAGGTGCTAGATCCCACCAAAGTCAAGGGTTATCCAATTTATGTTGGCAAGCACGTGTTTTGGGTCGCTAACTCACTACGACTCGTTAAAATTATTCAATTATACTTGGCTGCTGATGCTT
Source organism: Nephrotoma flavescens (assembly GCA_932526605.1). Lineage (NCBI taxonomy): Eukaryota > Metazoa > Arthropoda > Insecta > Diptera > Tipulidae > Nephrotoma > Nephrotoma flavescens. The sequence continues at coordinate 169,456,075 of OW052221.1, read as the reverse complement.
CAATGTTAGCTTCTACACCCCCTCCCCTACCCATCTCTGATACTAGAGGCCATTACATGCACCAAAAGTGAAATTAGGGCTTGCAGAAGGAAATTTTTCGATATTTGAAATTTTCAATTCTGGAATTTCAAAATGATTTTTAAATATAAAAATTAAAAACGTTTAATTATTTTTTCATTAGCTATGTAATGAAAACTTACAAAAATTCTTTAATTTTTCAATGTCATTCGCTACATCACATTATAGTGATTGTTCTCAGAATCCTCTTTTACTGTAAGCCCAAGAATGCTGTGACGGTTTTAACTTTTATTGGTTTTGTTTGGCGATTAAAAGTGCTATAAATTTTGCCTTCGTTTTATAAATATTTAGATGGTTCCTTTCAGTACCTTGCCCATAGCCTGCGAACGGAAACAAGTTTCTTCATCCAATGCGAAAATATCAAATTTCACCTCGTTAAACTTCTGGATAGATCACATTTTTAAAAACACATAAACATGCTGGGAGATCATTCCATTTGTTTTCGTATCTAACATATAGGCTTGATTGTGGTGGTGTTCCAATTTTACATTCTTTTGTACAATAAAATTATACTTTGTCAAAAATAGAAGTTCCAAAATTATAACAAACGACTATTTGATTTTTCTGTTTTAATAAAATCGTGCAGAATTTGGGTATTGTTCGTAAACCGGAATCGCAAGCCCTGGATTCAGGTCAGGCTCAGGTTCAGGCGTCGTCATTGACCCTTAATTTTGAAAACGATGAAGGTTAGACTGTATAAGTTAATGATGAGCGATTATTTTTGTTATGGAGTTAAGATGTGGAAGACATGTGTCCTCCACAAGACAGCGTGTAAAATACCCGGGGCAGTGGACTGTATATTATTCGCTTGGGTTTCACCGCTTTCTTATTTATTATTATGTTAAGGATCCTCTGCTTCCACTTATTACACAATTATTTTATGATGAATCAGTTTTTTATTATTAAGCCGATGTTGCTTGTTTGGTGGTTGAAATGGTAAGGAATTATATTTTCTGTTTGACATTATTAATTACAAATTATTACATATTTAATATAGAGGGTCAAAAATCGCTAACTTAATTGCCACTAGATGGCACTACATTATATAATATTAGGTATAAAACGCCCTCATCAATATTGCATTAGTAGTGGTACACAAATGTCAATATAAATGACAAAAATGTCAATGCTAAACAACAAATGGTAAGTAATAATAATAAATTAACATATATACCGTGAAAATATGTTAGTTTATACTAAATATATATACTAATTATTAATGTGCTTTATAACTAAGTCTCTATGCATTAATATGCAATTATAAATCGAAATTCTAAGTTAATATTGTGTTTACATTATACGTAATATAATTTGGTTTGATGACCAAATTGAAGTTCAAGTTCAAGGTTAAATTATGTTACGTATATTGTTTACATATGATTCGGTTTGTTTATACTAATAATAATTTAAACTAATTTCTAGGTACGCAGCTGAAGTTATATAATAACAAGGTAAGTATTAATTGTTAATGTTTATTCCAGGCTTATGTAATGCATGTATGAAATGTATTCCAGGTAGATTATGTGTTCCAGGTAGAGAACTTATTCCAGGTAAGTAGGATTGGACTCGTCGAATTCTTACAGCTAAACCTCTCCCGCATCTTTACTGGCACGGCAAATATCTAACACAGCGCAACTTGCCGCACATGGGGTGCCTTAATATTATTAAGCTATATTAATCCACGATGTCAACTGGCAAACATGAACTTGATATTTGAGGTTACGCTAAGAGTCGGGCCTACGCCAACAAACGTTGAAACACCTAAAACGAACATCCGCAAACAAAGATATATTCGCGATACCAATAAACCAAAATGTTATCTCGCGAAAATAACTAGATATGGACCTTGTAAGATTACTTATACACATCGGGTGTTCCAATAGGGACATACCAATTTATTATTTTAATACGAACGACCCTTGCACGTTTTTCACGATCTGCCAACTTCAACGAGCAACGTTTGGAAGTTATTAAAAATTACTACTGCAATTCTGAGTCGGTGGTCACAGCTTTAAGAACAATTACTCCAATTTTCGGTCGTAATAATCATCCCCGAGACAGTCTGTGATTGCCTTATAGTGAATAAATGCAAAATATTCACTGCTGGATGTTTCTGTGCCAGTGAGACGCACCGGACGAAGTATCGAAAATAACTCTGCCGTAAGTCTTCAGTTCAAAATGAGTCAAATCAGTCAATTCCACGCCGTGACGAATTTTGCGTAAGGATCTTGGCTTACACCCTTACAAGAAAAAATTAACTCAAGAACTGAAGCCTCTTGATCATTTGAAGCACCGAAATTTCTCCGATTGCGCTCTGCGAAAGTTTTAAAGAAAATACTGAATTTCATCGAAAAATTTTCTTCAGCGATGAAGCTCATTTTTGATTTAATGGCTTTGTCTATAAGCAAAATATTCATTATTGGATAACAACAATCCCACATGTGTTAGAGGCGTGATTGAACCATATTTTGCTGGAATAAATTTCAACCCAATATCTCGATTATTCTGAGTTTTATTTAAATACAAAATTGTTATGTCCTTATTGTAAACCCCGTTATAAGGTGTTTAAATATAAATCAAACAATAAACTTTTTAATTCGAGTTTGTAATCAATTTATCATGATGGAATAACGAAAACACAGTCAAAATGAAACATTTGGGCTGTTAATTCAATTTACACTCTTAATTTGATTTCAAACGATGGAAAATTAAAAACACGAAAGCAAGAAAGGATAACAAAACACCATAACTTTATCTTTCACCTCCCGCAACTACTTCAGTCTGTCACCGGAACAAAGCACGGCAGACAAAATAACACTGTACAGATGGTTTATTTGTTTTCCTCAAACATACTCGTATACACAGAGTTTTCCGGTATTTTCATTTTACAAAATTAACTGGCAGGGGAGATAAATGAAAATATTCCCACAAGTAAAAGTTTTGTTTATTTTATTTTCATCCCAGTACACGTATTCTGTAGTTTTTGTTTGCTATTCAAGAGAATACACTATATAGACAGCTAGATAGCTAGTTACTTGATTATGTACATTGTACGAAAAAGCAATATTATAAATTATTCGGTGTGCAAGTAGAAACTCGGCTCTGAAGTTGGTTGCATTAAAGTATACTTGGACCCACCCAAATTGCCCACCATTTTGCATATATGTAGCTTGGTCATTGCTGTTTTTATAACATAAGTCATTTACGAACTGATAAGTTTCAGTCATTTACGAACTGTCGTTCCGTGTGCATCAATTTTATGAGATGGACAAGCAATATTTTCGTCATTGCATTCTATTCTGTGTTCAAAAGAAAAAATGCTGCTCAAGTCATGGAAGTGGTTAATTCGACTTTCAGTGAATATTCTGTGATTCATTGAACAGTAAAAAAGTGATTTGCAAGATTTCGTAATGGCAATTTTAGTCTTGAGGCTGATCCACGTCCAGGTGCTGCAGTAAAATAATTTGAAGACGAAAAAATTAAAGTTTTACAGGGTGAAAATCCGGGCCAAATTGAAAAAGAGCTTGCAGAACAGTTAAGAGTTCCTCGCCACTAAACTGACCGCAGAAAATAAAGCCGAAGAGTTGACATCTGCATGAATTTACTTTCTCGGTACAAAAGTAAATTTTTTTCACAAACTCATTACGGGCGATGAAAAGTGGATTTTGTACGATAAACCTAAAAGCGGAAAACCATGGGTTGATCCGGACCAGCCATCAACATCAGCGCAGTTAATATTCATGCCAAGAAAGTGTGACTGTGTGTCTGTCTGGTGGGATTTAAAAGGAGTAATTTACTGAGCTTCTGGAACTTGGTCAAACTGTTACAGCTAAACGTTACCAGGCCCAATTGATCAAATTAAGTAATGCTCTGGAGGAAAAAATTCCATTTACGGGCCAAGGAAGGCGGAAGGTACACATACAGCAAAATCATCCCAGGAACTCATTTTCTTCTTAGGCTGGGAAATTTTACATCATGCGGCGTATTCTCCAGACTTGGCTCTCTCTGATTACCACTTATTTAGATCGATGTCATCATATTTAAAAGACCAGCGGTTCACAAAATTTGAAGATGTGCACAAATGGCTCAATGACCATAGATAGTAATGGCGAATATTTCGATCTTTGTAACAATTATATTTTCAATAATGTTGCATTTGACCAAAAAAAGCAGAGTTTCTACTTGCAGACCTAATTATTTTTTTTTTTACTTAATATTAAAATCATAATTTACATAAAATAATAAAATGACAAGGGCTTTTACATTATAAAACTAGGAAATTGAACAGGATATGTAATATTTTAGAAATTTCAACTAAGCACATATCTTTTCTCAAAGGATTTTTACGACACAATGTAAGAGTTTTTATTATGGTTGGAACAGCCCCTAAACCTCGAGCACGTACCAGAAAAAGCTGTTGATACGAGTAATCTTTGTATTGTAAATTGCGGCAAAGCCAAAACCAAAAATTCAAATTTATTCCAAAGAACAGCCTTTAAAAATATTTATATATTTTTGCTTCCACATTTTTTCATTAATTTTGGAGCACAAAGAAATTTTTTGCTATTTTGCTTGTAGTTTGTAATCGTTGATATCGTTTCGTAGTATTTTACAATATTAAAATAAAATTATGCAATGGAAATTTCATGATGATATTGATGATGAATTGTTGATGAGGAGAAATTAAAATTTGTTTTCTTTTCAAGTTTTACCACTCAAATAAATACGACAGGATAGAAAATGGATTTCGTCTGTTTTTATTTAATTATATTAATTTAAACTTGTTTAATGCATATGAATAAAATGTGTTATATACTTTATCATCTTTTATAATACCTATTTAATTAAATGGTTTATGGAAGCAAAGCCCTTATTATCATAAGTTTGAATTCAAATAGAGTTACTGTGTGCACGAAATAGTTTTCCAACACATTAATTTGCCTCGGGATTTAATTTCTCTCTGTTCTTGACACTGCTTCGGGTTTGATTATTATATTTCTGATTTAATTTTAGTTATTCTACCTTTGACATCAGGTATTTATGTCACTTCAGTTATTTTTCTTGATAGTTTTTAATTTTTATATTGCACAAGATGCTTTATTTTGTTGCAGAATTGAACAAATTAGACAACAGTAAATAGTATTAAACGAATGATGTAATTGAACAACATTGAACGTCTACTTATTCCCCATATGATTTACTTCAAACCTGTTAGACTGATAGTCGACTGCCATACGACTGGTATGTCATCCGACATAAGATCAGTACTCCGTCATTGAATATCAGAACGAAGCAGAAAACTAATAGGCTCGTAGTACAACAAAAGTCAAGAAAGCGCTTCGAACAATTGAGCAAAGTCTTGGACAATATTATCCAAGTATTGTGAAAAAAGATCATAATCTATTGTTAAAATCGAGATTTTTATGAAAAGGTAAGATTTGTCAATTATTTGCCCAATGCTGGTTTCAATTTTTTTAATAAAATTGTATCATAAGGGGTTGTGTAGGGCATTATTAATTATCCATTCACTCGATTGCAAAATGGAAACTGATACCATAAACTGATTCTTTTTTCATTCAAAAAAGTTTTTTTCTCAGGCAACACTGTGTGATTTTGAAATACAGACCAAAAATAATACCAAAAATTTACACTGTTAAATTTAAAAATATTCCAATTGTATTTGTTTTGTGGTGAAACTGAAAGATTTTTACTCAATAAACATCATTTTATTAAACACTTGTTTTTTATTTCGCAAAATTATATTTTTAAATATTTTAATTAAAAAATTTGTTCAAAAAGTTTAAAAAATCACTCGATCGATTTCGACTTGTTAGGTCATCATCAGGAGTCCTGATGATGACCTAACAAGTCGAAATCGATCGAGTGATTTTTTAAACTTTTTGAACAAATTTTTTAATTAAAATATTCAAAAATATAATTTTGCGAAATAAAAAACAAGTGTTTAATAAAATGTGTTTATTAAGTATTAGTGTGTTTCGCCAAGTGTCTACGGCAAATAGCGTAAAAAGTATGAAAGATTTTTAGATAACATTTAACATCTATTTTACAGGAGGCCCTAAGTCCCTAATAGTGTCATTGTAAAGATCAAATAATTTCCTAACGATTTGAAATAAACACGAGAAAATCGTAAAACAATTTACTAAAGTTTTTTTTATTTTTATAGAAGGCTATTTTAGACAATTTTTCTACTTTGCTATCTCCAATCATAGAGATGTTCACGGGCTTAACCTATATGACCGGATAGCTAAATCAAAACCCCATGTGAATGGTTAACAAGATTTAATTATGATGATTTTTAACTAGTCCAACGTATTTTTAAAAACTATGATTTTTGATTTCAATCTATTTTCTATTTTTTCTATTATCGCTTCTAGAGACGTTCACAGTTTTTAAAATGTATTTTAAGATAGTGTAGACAAAGTTCTAACACTGAAATGATGATATTTACTGTGCCATACAGGCTACTTAGAAATTAAAAGAATTTTAATAAATTTTCAAATTTTATTTCATCGGTTCGAGGAGTCTCATCTACATGGTCAGATAGATGAGTCAAAAGCCTATGAGTGTGGTGAAAGCGATCTAATTATGATGATTTTTAACTTGACCAGAGACATTTTTACGTTTACGGTTATACCCCATACAGCAGAAATGTTCACGGGATCTCTTTCATATATTTGAATAGGTCAGAAAATTATCTATCAAAATTGTGGAAACGGGACACGAATAATGTTTTTTACCATATTTTCTAAAATTTAAAATTTTTTCAGTTTTATTCTCACTTGGAAATTTTGGTATTGTCTCCAATTGGAATTTTACCCAATTGACATTCCAAAAATCACAAATAAGCTACAAACCCTATTTATTGTAATAATAATCAAATAACAGAAATCTTTGAGATGTGCACGGTTTTCGTTTATACTTTTGGATGGTTTAAAGTTTCGTATTTCGATAGTTTCGGACAGGGTTCGGTTATGATGATATTTACTGTGGCATACTCGACTTAGAAGGTTAGAAGTTTATGAAATAATTTGAATAAATTTTCAAATTTTATTTCAGCGGTCCTAGAGATGTTCACGGGGTCTCACATACATGATGAGATAGTACAGTCGAAACCCTATGAGTGTGATAAATTGGATTTAATTATACACGTTTTATTAAACACTTTATTCTCAAAAACAAATAAAATTTTTGAATATTTTAATTAAAAAATTAGTTCAAAAAATCACTCGATAGATTTATACTTGTTAGATCAGGATCAGGAATATCTACATCTCATTAAGAGATAATCGGCAATCCATTGCCACTCGTGACTTCAGACAAACCGTCTCTAGTGACCTGACCGCCACCTGACTGTCCACATAAATTGCGATATCCCTCACGGATACCATGTTATGCCCTATCTAAGTAATTACACTATTTGAGACAAAGTTTTAATTGGAATAGAAGTGAAAAGACTGGCATCGTCAAATTAAACTAGTTTTACCAATTACGCAAAGACGCCCTGAGGTGGTTTTGGAAACAATAAATTTAACCAAAATGCTATCTGTTTTATAACTTTGGAACAAATATAACATGATCTAATAATATTTAAGTGTTACAGACAGGTGACCCAATCTCATTCATATTGTAAGTCTAAGGAAGGAATGTGTATATACATACTAATGGAAGAATTATTAAGAGCAGGAAACACAGTGTAGCCCAAATATTTATCTAGGCCTACAATAATGTAAAATACGAGGGAATTACAACTACATTTTTTAAATAAAAAATACGCGGTGATTTATTCATAAATGAAATATGTTTTTAGGAAACGTTCGAAATTATTGCCATCAACTTTATAATATATGCGATAAGTCTTAAACTATTAAATTTTGCTTCCACGAATTCTTAATCTTTTTATGACAAATCTAATTTGTTAAAAATGCTATCTAAATATTTTTAAGTGTGACTGCCACCGATTTTTTAAGTCTAAATTTCCGACTACGTACTGTAATGGTTAGTTCATACTAATCGTACATGGATGTCATTGAATATACTACCACTGGTGTTTAATTAAAATTTGATATTTGGAAGGTCTAAATTAATATAAGACACATTTGGGTTTCAGAACCTGAGAGACATTTGACTGATCTATCTAACCATGTATGTGAGACCCCGTGAACATCTATCGGCGAAATAAAATTTGAAAATTTATTCAAATTATTTCATGAAACTTCTAACTCGTGTATTAAACACTAAATATCATCATAACCGAACCCTGTCCGGAACTATCGAAAGTCGAAACTTTGAACTATTCAAAAATATAAACGTGAGTCCGTGAACATTTCAAGGATTTCTGTAATTTGATTATTTTTACAACAAATCGGGGTCGTAGCTTATTTGTGAATGACAATTCGGTAAAATTCCAATTTGCGAAAATACCAAAATTTCCAATTGAGAATAAAATTGAAAATGAAGAAGTTTTAAATTTTGGAAAATATGGTGAAAATGATCATTCGTCTCCCGTTTCCACAATATTGATAGACCTGTACATGGATTCTGTTGCCTTTTTACAATTCAACTTGAATTTTACCGGAACGTAATAGTAGTGGTGTGCATATTTGTATATGTGTTTTGTTTTGTTTTGTGTTTTTGACGTCATTTAAGAACACAAAATAATATGTATTTCACAACATTATGTAAGTTAATAAAGTGTTCCTATATAGTTTAATTTAATTCCGAGTAAATAAATCAAAACGTAATTACATTATCATCAAAAAATTATTATCATAGTCAAATGTAAAAATAAAAAAAAAATTAAGCATTTGTCCGTCTTTCGTCTATCATTTCCATATTTCTACTAACTAAACAACAAAAAAATATAACATCGATGCGATCGACTGCAAGAAGACAAGAGAGAATAAAAATATTTTTCAAATTTATTTATATGTATTTCCTCTGTGTGAACGGCAATTAAAGTGTTAATTCACTTTATAATTTATTAATCTTTTTCTTCTCAATACTATTTCCATAAATAACACATAAAATATAGACAAATGTACCTACGATTAAACTGGGAAATATTAATTTTATTAAAAACAATAATAAAATTCATTTTATTTAAGTTTTATCTAAATGTACATGAAACATTCACAAAAAAAAATTTGAAATCGAAACCATTTTCTTATCATGTCATTTTTTCGTTTGCTCGCGAGCAGACGAAATGTATTGTTCCACTACCGATAATATCATTAATAAAATCGGGTCAACATTTTGGCGAAATTTCATGTGGATTTGCACACACACAATGATACAAAATGACAGCACACAATCTTAAAAGTGTATATTATACACTGTATACGTACACAAAGTTCAACTTGAATTGATTTTGAAAAGGCAACAAAATCCATGTACTGACCTATTCGAATATATGTTAAAAATCATCATAATTAGATCCCGTTCACCACACTCATAGAATCTTGACTGATTTATCTGACCATGTAGGTGAGACTCCGTGAACATCTCTACGATCGATGAAATAAAATTTGAAAATTTATTCATGGAACATTAACTTTGTCTACGCTAACCTAAAACATATTTAAAAAACTATGAACATCTTTAGGAGTGGTAACTGGTAACAGAAACATTTGAAAGTAGATTGAAATCAGGAACCACATTTGTTTAAAATACGCTGGGCAAGTTAAAAATCATCATAAATAAATCTTGTTCGATTTCGACTTAGCTATTCAGCTATTTGGTCATATAGGTGGGACCTCGTGAACATCTCTACGATTGGAATATAAAAGTAGAAACATTGTCTAAAACAGCCTCAATAGAAGGCAACTAATCTCAAACTCATCTACCTTGATTACCTAGAAATGTTTCAATTTTATCACAAAACAGATCCAATTGGAATATTTTTAAATTTAACAGTGTACAATTTTGGTATGTATTTCACAATCATCAGCACTGTCCACGTACAAAATCAAGTAAATAAGAACCGAACGATTTCTTTTAAAACGCTTATCGTGCTACAAAAAGATATCTCTAACCCTGCACATCGCTTTTGGCCATTATACTCCAATGGAATTACAATTACATACCATTATTATTGAAATTGTTACATTTTAAATTTGAAATTGTTACATTTTATTTTAATTTTAAATTTAATTCATTTAAAATAAACAATACTTTAGCAAAACTGCAAAACTACAATATATAAGCAATTGTACCTAGAGTACAGCGTTTATCATAGCTCTCAAATCTGAAATAACACCACTTTGTAAGATACATAAAACGGTAAATTTGTATACAGTAAATAAATAATGTGTGTGATATATTGAAAATGGAAATAGTCCAATTTCCTTTTTGCTTATTACATGAACAATTTCCATATTCATAGGTGTATAACTTGAATAGTGCATGCGGTCGTAAAAATTCATTAGCTGATTTTAGGTTTATACGAGTACATAGTGAAGTAGCAATATCTATAATTAAACTATTAAACGAATTAGTAAATAATTTATTTGTTGAGTAATGTATATTGTATGGTTACAAATAGTGAAATTAAATTCAAATATTTTAATTCGATAAGATCTATTCGAATAATAGATCTCGAACTTGTACCTAACCTAACCAAGCGCAAAATTTAGCGAATTCAAATATCGATATACACGTAATTTTTTTCAAAATTATAGTAGGCCTTTGCTTTTATTGAATTGTCGATCAAAATATTACGATCAAAACATATTTTCCTTAACTGTGACACTATTCTGGCTTTCCCTTGGAATATAGAGAATTGGGAAAAAGTAGGCCAGAAAAATACAATTTTGACAAACATACTATGATTTTTTTTTTCTAATTTCTTATTAAATTAGATAAAATTGATCAACAGTTTAGTAGTTTCTGAAAAAATATGTTTTTTGCCAATGTGAACATCGTAACTCGAGGTTAACCGACGGTATGCTTTACTATTTTATATGGGAAAAACAATTAACAAAATAACAACCAAACTAAATTTATGGATAAAAATAATTTATCATTAATTCGAGGCTTTCTGTTCGTAAATCGAGTTTTTTTTTATCAGTTTCACATTATGAATCATTGGGTCTGTTTTATAATGCAACCCGAGCTGCACTGTGCTGTCAACAACTCAACCTTATCAGTTATGCAGAGTCAAACTGAGTTTTTTTTTTTAAAACCGTGCTTATTCAACAATATGTACAGTAAATAAAACCATGCTCGAGTCAATTTTTTAATTCAATCCGAGCAAACAAATACATACTAATTTTCGCATTATAATGTTTTCACAATTCAGTAAACAAAAATGCTCTGTTTAGTGAATTAGAAATAGTTTTTTTTTCTTAAGGCAGGTTCACGTACGCGATCAAAAAATGATTTTACAATCAAAAGCCAATCAAATCATTAGAAACATATACAAATTTCCCCGACCGAGATAAAATAATTTTAGCTTTGAGCAAACTTTGATCGCAAGCATCCAACATAATAAAAAAAAAAAAAAAAAAAAACAAATTATGACTGTAATAGCTAGTAGCCTTCTGTAATTTACTAGTGGGGTCATTGATGTTCTTTTCTGTTGCAAGTATTGCCGTGTTATCGGAAAAAGTCGCCATTGTTGCTTCTGTAATTGGTATATCTCTAGTATACCACTACTACCGGTACTCAAGAACACTCCTCTGTGGCACTCCTGCTGTTATTTTTCTTAGTTGGGAGTATTTATTCTCATACTTTACTCGGAAGTGCCTCTCTTATATGTTTGATTTTAAAATTTGAATAAATAATAATAAATAATTTTTTGCTCCGGAAGATCTCGATGTAGTTTGAGTTCTAACCTCTAGTGCACTACTTTGTCGAATGCTTGCGCTACATCAAGGAATATAGTATTTCTAGTGATTTCTCGATTACATCAGTAATTCGATGTACTTGTTCTACCGTAGAATATTTTTCCCTAAATCCAAACTGATGTGAGGCGATAAGATTCCTTTTTTCGATAATTGGTTTTGGTCTTTTAAGAAGAACCTTTTCAAATAGTTTCGATAATGTTGGTAGCAGAGAAATTGGCATATATGAAACTTTATCATTCGGAGGTTTATTCGGCTTAAGTATCATAATTACTTCTGCAACTTTCCATCGTCTTGGTACATATCTTAGCCGAAAAGCTGCATTAATTATATGCACTAGTTTCCTTAACGCTTTCTCCGGTAACACTTTTATTATCTGACCCGTTATAAGATCATATCCTGGAGCCTTATTCGCATTCAGATTATTCTTGATTTCCCATTTTAGTTCTTTTAATGTTACAGGTGTAATTTTTATTTCATCATGTTTATTTATCGGGGTGATATTCTCCTCTTCCGTTTATTTGGGGTAAGGCTGGAATGTTTCTTCAAGGTGGTTTGCAAACAAATCTGCTTTTTGTTTAGCATTTCGAGCCCAATTTTCTTTATTTTTAATTGGAGGAACCTGAAGTGTGGGTCTTTTAAGATTCATAGTTGCTTTCCATTAATATCTTTTTTCCCAGTTAGAGTGCCGAGGTATTTATTAACTGATTGATTTTTAATGTCTTTTATTAGGTATTTTATAGAAGTTCTCTCATTTCCTCTGGATAGCTAGCATTGCGCTTCATTCCCTTACTATTATTATGAGTGCTTTCCCACGCATCACTTTGGATATTAAGAATGAGCTTATCTAGTTCGTCTTCTATTCGGACTGGTCCTTGTATTGGGTTCTGCGGGCTAATCCTTTCTGTTAACTCTGTTTGGAAGGGATCCTAATTGGTTTTGAAGCTCGTTAGTTTCAGGTTACTCTCTTTCATAATCAGTGTTTGGCTAAGTATCATAATAACTGGTGAATGATCTGATGATACACTTTCTCTGTTCTCTAATCCCTCTTGTAATAAAGAAGTCTGTAAGATCTGGAGTCTTACTGATATCCGTAGGCCAATAGGTTGGTGTACCGCCTGAGTGAAACTCGCATTTTAGTTGTTTGCCTGCTGTGAAGTTCTTTTCCTTTAGCAGTCGTTAGCGTGGTATTTTTTGCATTATAGTCTTCCCAAATAAAAAGACACTTCCTAGTGTTTTGAGAAGATTAGTATAATCTACTTGTTTGAGATTGTATCTTGAGGGCAGTATATTGCTGAGATACTACAAGTTTTAATATTGTTAAATTGTATTTTGATTGTTGTGACTTTAATGGAAAACTTCTCGACTTTAATTTCTTCGTTATTTTTTATATAATCTTTTATGAGGACCAAATAGATGATGTTCAAACTGATACCCACTGTGTACTAGCATTTTGACTGATGGTGTTACAAATGTTAACCAAAATATAGCCGCTATTCATATTTGGGTCATGAAGACACAATCAATAGTTGTATAGAAACACAGTGTTAACCCACCGCATTGTCCATCGGCGACGTGCTGCATAATGTCCCTTTCGAATTTAATTTATCCTAATTTTAAATATTCTGTTAGGAGCTTGATGAATTATGATATTAGAATTTAAGTAACCAGTATCAGAAATCTGCTCAAGACTTCACTGTCGATAAATTTGGTCTTAATATTGTATTATCTTATTTATGTACGAGTAATTTGTGAAACTTTATTAAAAGCTGACGAAGTAATAATTTTTTGGCCATGATTCCATTCTTTAAGATGCGATCGTTCTCTCGAAACAAGCTGAAGGAAGTCGCCTGGTTAGGAGTTTATTTATAGCAGTACATTGTAAACTGTGGACTGCTCAAACTAATCGAATTTAGTCAAAGCATAAAATTATTTTAGGTGACATGAACATTGATCTTCTAAAAAATTCACAAATCAGGGATGACTACTTGTCGTTATGTACTTCCTATGGTTTGGAATCATTAATGAATAGTATAACGAGGCCAATCACTAATTCGTGTATTGATCATGTACTTTCTGAAATCCTTGATCAACATTGTGAACTCGAGCTGAAAAATGTACATCTTTATGTGACCGATCATACCGCAATCTACTTAATTTTGAAGATATCAAAAGCTGTTGCATTAAAGGTTGGTCGAAAATGCCATTATTCATATCAAACTAGAGTGAATTACACTGGTTTTGTTGAAGCTTTGCAGTTATACGATTGGCGTACCGTGCTTGATGCTGATGAACCCAACAATGCTTACTTAAATTTTCTTGATAATTTCATTAGTATTCTAAATAAGTTTAAAACAACTACCAACATTAAACGGAATAATGTTAAATTGAAACCTTGGATGACTAACGCATTGTTAAAACTCATTAATGATCGAAACAGTTTAGCTACAAAATTTTCTAAATACCGTAATAATTTTTTGTTAAAGAATAAACTGGATAGACTAAACGTCAAAATTAAAACCTATACTTTAAAAATAAATTTGAAGCCGCTACAGATCTGAAGGCTAAATGGAAAGTGGTCAATAGTGTGTTGAAAGGCACTCCTAATAAGAATACGATAAATTCAATTGATATTGGTAATAACGTAGTACAATCGAATCCTTTAATTATTGCAAATACTTTCAATAAACATTTTATTAAAATTCCATACATTATATTAAATGAAAATCGTGAAAATGTATTTTTTGATAGCGCCATTTCAGATAATTTGATTCTTTCTCGGTCTGTAAATTTAAATTTTCCTTTTTTCCTATAAGCAAAGCGAAAATTATATCGGCAGTCAGTGAACTGAAATCCAGTTATTCTTGTGGATTAGATGGAATACCCAGTATTATGGTTAAACAAATAGTATTAAGTATAGCACACATTCTAGAGTTTATATTTAATTTGTGTGTCTCGATAGGAGTTTTTCCAGAAAAATTGAAAAAATGCGTTGTTAAGCCTTTTCATAAAAAGGGTTCACAACTAGACCCTAACAACTACCGACCTATAACTATTTTAAATACTTTTTAATCTAGGTTGGTTGATTATTTGAACAAGGTTGGTTTTCTTGATAAAAGACAGTTTGGTTTTATAAAAAGGTCATCAACAGAAAAAGCCCTTTTTTCATTTTTAGCACCCGTGCATGACTATCTAAATGACATTCTGAAAGTTCCCGCTACATTTATTGATATAGCTAAAGCTAAAGCTAAAGCATTTGATTCTGTTGATCATAAATTATTACTAGAAAAACTGTCCCACATTGGTGTTAAAGGACCTGCGCTGGATTTATTTAAAACATATTTACGAGATCGGTAGCAATATGTCTGTATTAATCAAATTTATAGTGATGAAAAAGTTATCAATGTAGGAGTTCCGCAAGGATCGGTGTTAGGCCCATTACTCTTTCTGATTTATTGTAACTCAATATTTGATCTTACAATGCATGGTAATATTGTTCCCTTCGCAGATGACATGGCGTTGGTTTACGCAAACTCCAGTACTAGTTCCATGAAATGTGCGATGTCGGAGGATATGAGTTTACTTAAGAAATGGTTTTATGTGCATAACATGATGCTCAACTGTAAATCTAAAAATATACACTTTAGCTTGAGATCAATAAACAATGATGTTACACCTATCATCTATCATTCACTAAATTGCGATAGCTTCAATTGTAATTCATTATGTATACCAATCGAAATAGTGGATTCTTTAAAATATTTAGGAGTAACTTTGGATAGTCAGCTTAACTTAAAAGATCATGTGGCCAACTTAAAAGTTAAACTAAGGCAGGCACTTAGATCATTTTTCTATCTGCGTTCCATTTGTACTCCAGAATTTTTGAAAATTCTTTACTATGCCCTAGTTGATTCCCACCTTCAATATGGATTAACATGCTGGGGAGGTATTTACCTGACAAATATGAAAGCGTTAGTGACATTACAAAAAGGGGTCTTGAAAATAAAGTATTATCTGCCAAGAACCACTCCGTAATTTCCATTATTTTTGGGACATCGTATATTACCTCTCAGATATCTGTACGTGTTTAAAGTACTTAAACCATTTTTTATTATGAGCGAAAATCGGTTGCTTAATAACTCCAGGGATGAGCCTTATATATTCCGAAATAAGAATAGAATAAAAATACCACAGCCAAACAAAGAACATTTTAATTTTTTTTTCTTATACCACTCCTAAGCTGTATAGTCAATTGCCACCCGATATTATGAATGCAAATAGTCTGAAAGGATTTGTCGGTCCATTAAAAGAATGGTTATTTAATGTTGAGGATATCGAGTTTTTGTTCTAATTATAATCTAAAAGGTCGTTCGATAAATAAAGTTTTCACTGGATGTGCTTCCAATTTTGCCATGTTATGTTATTTAAGCCGTGTGTTAAATAGTTAATTAAGTTCTTATAATTGAATAATTAAATTTTTATTGTTCTATACCATAATGTAAGTATTTTTGCATATATAATTTTTCCAAATTATAAATAATGTTCGTCGTTTAAAAACTTTACATTTATTAAATTTCCATTTTTTTAAAAAATATTGTAATATTGAATCGTGACTCCGAAACACTTTTCTTAAAATCAGGAGTTCACTAGAATAGTTTTTTTTCTTAATTTATATTTGTCGTAATGTTAAGTTTTGTATGTATACTTTTTGGAGAAATAAACTAGTTAAAAAATAAATAAAAAAAAAGTTCTTAAGCTTGATGATTTCAATCTTCCAAATATATCGTATTCAGCTATGCAATATAATATCAGATACAGAATTTTTACTTGTATAGAAGCCGTGCTTGGTTATAATTTTAACCAAATAAACACCACGGCTAATGACTGCGATAGATTATGGAATCTTGTCTTCAGCAATGAAATTAACACTTTTAAAATTTCTGAATCAGTGTCATCATTTTTCATAAATGACATCAACCACAAATCTCTGTAGTAATTTAATAGTGATTTAAGAACATCTACAAGCCCACCTAGAAACAATCGATTGTGAAATAACTCTCAATTCTAACGATATCAACGAAAATTTTAATGACATCATGCTGCAAGATCCTATCTAGATTCAACTTAAGAACAAATCAATGTACGTCAAAAGCAATTATGGAAATACCCTGTTAATATGACCTGTTTCAACAATGTCAGCTCCTCAAGGTTGATTTACACACTCTAAAAAATTTGATCAAATCTAAACTAAAGATCAATTAATTTTATTTAAATTATTTTTGCAATTTCCATACAATAAATGTAGTAATGAAAAATTTTGTTATTTATTCAATAAAATGTTGACTTTTTTCAATTAGTTGTTCAAATTTCATCACAAATATGTTGCAAATTTACTTGTTGATGGAAACTAAACAATACGTTTGTTGAACTTTAATCAATTGATAAATTTTCAGTAGAAATGTTGAATAAAACCATTTTGTGGTAAATATTAATCATAAAATTGATGAATATTCAACAAAATAACACAAAATTCATTTAGAGTTAGATGCCATATTGTATAAATGCATTAAAACTGAAGCGACTGGACTGCAGAACAAACATTAAAAGTTAAAAATCAAGAAAGTATTTAAGTAGTTTGTGTGATATGTTTTCTTAAAGGTAAGTACGATATAAAATGTTATCAAAATACTGTAATAATAAAGTCGTGTCCAATACGTATCAGATCATTCGTTTCGAATAGTTTGCGTAAAGCAAGCGTCTATAAAGTTACGGTAAAAACTGTTTTAAAACAATTGTGTTTTTTATTAAAATTTTATCATTTATAGGAGGGTACAAAAATGGAAGACGTCGTCATGACCATTCCCACGAATAGTCCACGGATCGCAATAATTGGTAAGTGATGTTTTTCAAGTTCGATGTAAAATGTAACATGTATATTTTTACTCCTTAGATGAAACTTTGGGAACAAAAATCGGGTACATTTTTATTGAAAAAAAATCGGTCAGCAACACTGCAACAAATACATCACTATGTGGATTGATTATCGAAGCGATATGCTACTATTACAATTTTAATATACAGTATCCGAAGGATATTTCGCAATCTTTGGATTTTATGGTTAGATTTCTGCTCCAGTAAAACGTTGCGGACCTAAAAAGTCCATGTATCTGTGGCTTAAAATATGTAAGTAATTTGGTTCGGAAACTGGATGCAATGCCAGAAAGACTCAAGTTATAATTTTGTTTTATTTAATCTACCAGAATATTAAATTTTTTTTTTATTTAAATTTTTCACTTTAATTATTTAAAATTTCATTTTGAATTGAATTTAGTATGTCTATACTAGTACTATTGTATTAAATAAAAATTTACGAAATTTTATGTTAGCTCATTTTAGAAATTTACTATGTATAATTGGAAAATGTATCTAAGTATTTAATTGTTATTTGAATGAAATATTATATATATAACATATAATTTAAATATAATAAATTTAAAAATAAAAGTAAATTTGGACTAAAATATCAACAATTTTGAGTTTAAATTCGAAGAACAAGTGATTGAGATAAAACAAATTTTATGAAAAATTCAGCATATATCTTCTAAAAATTCAACAACTTTACATGTCAATTTCATCAACTATTGTTGAAAGTCAAATTTAATTTGTTTCAATTTAATTGTAAAAATGTTTAAAAAGTGTTTAAATATAATTTTATATTGACTAATGGTAAACACATTTTGTTAATAATTCAACAATATTCAAAATATTATTAATAACTTTTTTGTTTAAATTCTCTCCTTTAAAAGTTGACGTTTAAACCGGAAGTTGAATATTTCTTTCGAGTTTAAAATTACTACAATAATTGAGTGTAATTAGTTACACTCAATTATTGAAGTAAAATTCAACAAAAATTTTTTAGAGTGCACATTCGACGTGTGACGTGTGACAAGTGAAAATAAATGTCAAGCAAATGTCAAAATTTCACGTGAAAATAATGTGCCGAGACACTATTTTCATATGAAAATAATTTGGAGAGTGTACATATGCGCTCTATCTTTTATGTATTGAACACACTTGGCCTTTTTCGCTGGTGAACTGAGTACTACAAAATGAAAACAGAAGTGGAATTTTTCATTTCTAATTTCACTTTAGTAAAATCGTATGAAGATTTTACGTGAAATCGAACTGAGTACAAGGCTTTACATACAAATTTGTATGTGTTTGTGCGACCGTGGCGGAAAAGATAAAATTAAACCATTTCTCGAATTGTGGCATATGCTGTGTGGCGAATGTCAAAATATTTGTCTCTCAAATCAACCTTCAAGCGCCAAAGACTTATCTGATATGTTCGCGTGCATCGTTGGAACAACCCACCAATATCAACGTATTACTAATATTTTTGGGGTAAATATTTCATAGGCTTGAAGGTGCTTCGAAGACGGTTGTGCGGTCCTGATAGCAATTTCTATATGTTTTCAATTGAAAAGAAAGCTTCATTACTTTTCATTATTTATTTTATTTCATTCGATTGATTGATCGATGTCGGTGAAAGTTCAATAAGCTAGATTAAGAGGTATATTATATTCTATTATTAAATATTAAGAAATGTACTATCATGTCTTTTCATCGTAAAACGAGTTTTTTTATGATTTAATCTATGCAATCTGTTCTGGGGCCGAAGCACTCCCTACTCTTTTGCTGTTCGCTTTTCACGTCCTACCTTACGCAGTTGCCCGCTAAATCGAGTACGTACGGCTATTGCTTCGATTTACGTAGAACCATCTGCACATTGCAGAGCTCCATCCCAGATGGGTCGACCGATGAGTCCTGCACACTGAGACGGCGTCATAGTTGTGTTCATTTCAATCACCGATCGTAATCAGATGATGAAAAATCCCCTTCACATCCTGCCCCTATTGGAATTCGAACCTAGTACCTCTGGGTACCAAACGCAAAAGCTTTAACCACTGTGCCGTTTCAATAGGCATATGGAAAATTTATTACTAAGGCGAATGCTATATTTGGGTTTGTCTAACGATTGACTGGATTGCCTGGTGAATTTAAAAATATGTATTCAAACCTTATGTAAACTGTATTTCTCTTCCGTTCGATCTCAATTGGAATATCCAAATCGTTACATGGAACTCATATTATCCATACTATGCTTTGTACATAAAACGAATTGAAAGCATTCAAAAGCAGTTTTTATTTTTTCATTAAAGAAAAGTAGCTGCGACTATGACAAAATTTTACCATCTTGAAAATGTAGCTCACCACCATAGTCTATAAAGTGCAACAAAATATGTACAAATGGAAATAGACCACTTTTCTTGGACGCGGCTTCCATTGAAACCCTTCACTGAAAAAAATCCACATATGAAAATCGGGCATAAACCATGTCAATCAAATTGTACCTGCATATTATATAAATCATACATGACTCAGACAAAAATATATCTGAATTAACCAATAGGAATTTTCATTAAGTTAATATGTTTATTCCTATTAATTTATTTTATTTCCTATTTTACATTATATGAAATTTAGAAATATAATGTTTAATACATAGAAATAGTTTTAAGAGAAATTTTTTAACCAGATCATAATTATTGTGTATCATTTTATAGCATAATATATTTCTATACTAAATTAATTACATTACACTATCCGAAATAATAAAATGTTCAACGCTTATTAGTTGTGTAATATAATTCGCTAAGTCAACTTGTGTTTGCTTCATATAGGTAGCTAAAGCATTAATCTTTAGTTTGTATCGTGTGACGAGATAATTGAGTTTTTAATTTATTAGATTTCTCAATCTCTCTTGTTCATTTGAAAAAAGCTACCAAACTGGCTGTGATCCAGAAGGAGCAACTTCTTATTTTTTGAAAGGAATTGCTTTTATAAAAATAAGTCAAAATGAGACATGGCCTGTATCAGCAGGCACATGGGTCAATCTGACATAAAAGTCTCCTTATTTAGAAATTATTATAGTCAATTCATTTATTTTAACAAGTTAAATTATAAATATTTTATTTACAAGTTAGGCATAAAATATTTGGAAATTTTACAAATTAACTATCCACCATGCGCATAAAATTTTATTAATTCCGAAACATTTTTTTAAGTAGCAGCTTTATTTTATAGTTACATACAAAATTTTTAATGTTTGTTTTGATATTTAATATTTTCATCGAAATTATTAATTATTTGTTAAATGGACTTAAAACAGACTAAATAAAATATTTCAAATTGGGATATAAATTGTTGTTGTCGTCTTTTCAAATTTATTTTATGTTCGAAACATGTATAAACTGTGTCGTTTCTGAACATGAGTTTTCTCAGTGTTCTAATTGTCGCATTAATCTAGTTTACATTTTGCAAAACTTAGAAAGCGACAAGCGACTTAATCATAAGTTAAGAAATCTATATATGTGATTTCATAACTTATGATTAAGTCGCTTGTGCTAAACCTTGTCACTAGCTTGTGCGACGTATAAAAGTACCGCTGAACAGACTTTTTTCTCCTCTAATTCTTTCTCAATAATATTGGTTAACCAGTGCACTTAGTCTATTGTTGAGTCTGATTACGAAGCCGAAACTGAAGATTTAGGATTACTGTTTTCTTATCATAATCATAATTACTTCGGCAATTGCCACAAACTTACTGTACGAATTTGATCCTGAAGTCAGCTCCTGCAAGTGAATAAATTAATTATAAACAAAAACTAGTTTTATTTTTTGAACTTTTTACAATATTTATTAAGAATTCCTTATAGTGATTATAATTTTTTTAATATTTTAAAGATCGATTTCGGGAATTTTGCCTTCATCAGTTTTTCAATAACTATTCTTTTAGCATTAATTGATTTATTTCTAATATTTTGCAATCCAATAGCAATACTAAAGCCTCTATAGTTTGCCGTATGGTTTTCCCCATAGCGTAAACATTTCGGGTTTACTTATTTTAACAATTTTTGGTATGACTTGTTTTTATTTTATTATCCCTGCAATCTGTTCTGAGGCCAAGGCTCTCAAAACGCTTTCGCGGCTTGCTTTTTCCGTCATTAGTTTTACGCCGTTGTCAGCTAATTCGAGGACGTACGTGTCTATGTCTGTTCGATTTTATCACCATTTGCACATTACATAGCTACATGCCAGCACTCTGACAGGGGGGTCATTGATGTGTTCCATTTCATCACAGATTGTATTCTGTTGATGAAAATTCCCTTTGCTACCTGCTCCTATCGGGACTCGATACCGGTACTTCCCGACCCAAAAGTAAAAGCTTTATTTAACCGCTGTGCCATTTGGTCGGTTGGTATGATGTCTATCTGCACATTTGACAGACCTACGGGTTCCGCGTTACAGTATTTTGTATGTGTCTACGTGATTGATACTGCACAGATTGTGGTATAAGCTGGAAATTGAATAATCACTCAAACCCTAGAATGTTCTTGATTTGGTATATTTCTTCATTATCTTCATCTGAACTGAACGTCATCATCTACATGTTGAAAGCGTTCTTACTTCGTTTGTTTAACTTAATTGATGCTTCAATCTTAACAATTTTTAGTTCTACGTCATCATTTTTTTTCTGGTTTAACATAGTTTTTTGCCATTGCTCTGATTGATTTGGTCAATTTTGTATTAAATTTAGGTGTACCGTGAAATTTTATTTATTTAAATTATATTCATTTACTTTAGCAGCGGTAGCACACATTGTTAGCGTTGCTTGGGTGACACATGTTTTATCATGTTTAAATGATAGTTAAATGTGGGTTAAATCAACCGCTACATACGCGATTGAGGAAAAATGCGTAGCAACTCGATTGAGCATTTGTGTAAAGGTTGTCGCAAATCGTAAAGTTAGGCTTGCTGATATCTCAGGCCCATTCTTATTTATTCTAAATAAAAAACCTTAAAAATAGAATCTAGATTATTCGGTTCACCATGCTTGAGTATAAAAAAGTCCCTTGGAAACACTGTTACGTTTGTTCCGTGAACTTTAAGGAGGAAGAACGTTCTGTATGGAATTCCTAAAAATAATTTCTGTTTTATATTACAGTTGATACAAAGTGCTACGTAACATTATACAACATTCTATGTACGTAAACAAAACCTAATATTATATAATACTTTTTACATTTACATAAACTAAAGAAAGCGTGTTATAGAGACAAAGTTATTTTGAAAAGTAATAAAATTTACTTTTAATATTATGTTTCTTAGAATATAACAATAACTAAAAATCTTCTTGCGACTAAAATTCAAAAAAAAAATATTATTTGTGCACATCCGAAGATGATAAACTTGTAACCACATTTTCATGGAAAGAATCGAAAGAAAATAATTTCTCTATGCGTCAGACCAATTTATCAACATCATCGATTTGAAGAACGAAAGTCTTATTAGGTGTACCGCATATTCGTTACGTTTATTCTGGTACGATTAGCATAAATATAATCTATCATTCTAAATATAACTAAAGATATAACCATTTATCTAAAGATAGACCACACAAACACGGTATCATTCGAACACAAAAATAAGAATCATCGTATCACAATAAAGATGAATATTATTCCAGGTGGACGTTCATTTTATATACATACATAAATACATAAACATACTCGTAAAGTCAAAAGTTTCAAAAATCGAGCATTAACATTTTCATTTTCAATTTTCAGGGAAGAAGCAATGGTAATGGCAAATATACGTAAACGTGTCGCCGCCATTGATTTAACCCGATCACGTAAAACGGAGGATCAAAATGCGAATGATACTGGACAAACACAAGAGCAACTAGACAATCGACCTCTTTTACCGAAGGTAAGTGTCAAAAAATGTCATTACTTATACATATGTCGTTGTACACAAAATTGAATGAAGCAAATTTATTACATAAATCCTTCCATCCAGAGAAATAAGATAAATGACAATGTTGTCTTTTTTTTTGTTGCTGTTGTCATTTTTATCTTAATATTGTTGTCGAAGTGGAACAGAAACATAAATACTACTTGCAAAATAAGAAAAATTAAGATGGAAATTTGATGTTTTGGTTCATGAAGATTTATACGAATTTGTGTGGTAACGAAAACCGAAAATTGTTCACTCCTGCATGTCGTCTCATCCCTGTACGGTTGTTGCCCGCATATACACAAAATATATGTACAAACAACAATTGTTGGGATATTGCTGTTCTGGTTGATGGATTTTATTTTATGATAGAATATAAAAATAGATGTCAAATTATTGTCACATAAAATTAAAAGAAATTTTCATTGCATTTTGTTGTTGTCGAATATTTTTGGGATGGTGTGGATGTTCTTTTTATGTGCTAGTTGATTGTTGATTAGTTAATTTAATTTTATTGAAAGAGATTTTATGCTTATTTATATGGATGTAATATTGTAATGTACATACATACATATTCGTTTATGTATATTGTATATGGCTTTCCAATGTTTCCGCGAGCGTGCGACGTTTTTTTTTTATTTGTATTAGGCACATGTAAAATTTGCAAAACTAATTTATTTTTGGAATTTTAATGTGGCTCTATGTTAAAATGAAGGTCGGACAAGTGTGGAGTTTCACATAAACCTGTTGTAGCAATATATTGAGTTTATAAATAAACTTAGGGCTCGTAAATCTTCTGAGAAATGAAATAGTCAGAATTAAATATGTATAATGTTCGATATGGTAAAACAAATCTTATAAGCACTTCCATCATGCTATATAGATAGATAGCACATTTGAAATGGTTTGTCTGCTGTGGAAATAGTTGCAAACTATTTTAGATGCGGTCACTAATCTGAACTTCGATACATAGAGAACTGAGAGAGTATGATGAAACGGCCGAATTGTTTAATATAAAGAATTCAATGTTTCATAGTTTGAAACCAAACTCCCAATGTCTTGGTAAAATGGTAACCTCACCTCGATGAAAAAAAAATCTGATTTTAATATCTGTCTATCACTCAGAATAACCCAAAATTTCATAAAGAAACATTTTTGTTGCATAAATAATGCAAATTATTTCTAAATAAGCAATGTTTTGTTTTCATATGGAACTAATTGGTCATCGATGACAGGAAATACAATCACTTTGACAGAAACGAATATCTTTATGTGTCTTTCATTCGGTCAAATCCTGATAGAATACTGTGAAATAAACAGCAAACAAATTTTAATGAAATTACTATCATTCCTAGTGTTCAGTTCAGTCCGACCAAAATGATAAAAATTATCATTATCAGCTTTTGTCATAAATCGCACTCATTTATCACAAAAAAAACCAAAAATATTTTAGATTCTGGCTGTCAAAATTTATACATTTTATTTCTAATGTTATTGCGCTATGATTTTATATGGACAGGAACAACATTTTGTTCAACTTTAATGTTATATTTTCGAAATACATACATTAAAAACAATGTAGTTCAAATCAGTGTCTGGATCTGGAGTAAACTCAAAAAAATATATTGTTTGTGTATGATTTGTGTGTGTAGTTTCTTTTCTGTGTTTTTGTTCAATCTTCAATGTCCATTTCATTTCCTCTGATGGCGGCCGCATGAAATGTGTCTCGACTCGAGCCTCAGCTCAAGTTAAAAATGAGTGATATAATGCAAATTGTTGTTGTAAATTATTGTTGTTGTAATGAAAATGTTGTTGTACCGCCGGTTCGAGATCACACCTTTTTAAGTTTTAACTTTGTTGGCTCGGCTCGAGATTCGAGAGACATTTCATGCGGCCACCTTGAATGTTTGATTAGGTGCAACATTGTGTGGTTAAAATTATTCGTGTATTCATGAATTGGGCGAGAATATGATTTCCGTTACACATATAAAAGCCATCTAAAAACAATTTGTGAAAGTTTTTAGCGCAATCAAATGAGTGAATTACGATGTGTACTCCTCGGGTTTGTTTTATTAGCTAAGAAAAGATGTGAAGTATTAAACTATTGTGAAATACACTTAGGCATTAGTAAATAGTAAATTTTTGTTATGACAGCGCCAACAATGTTTTGACGTGAAGAATCAATTTATAATTATTTTTTCAATTTGGTTGGTCACTCGGGTTTGACATAAAATTATACGGAGTGAACTTAAGGTCACAAAAAATATCATGATAAATTTTATCATTTTGGTCGGACTGAACACACCAATTATAATAAAAACACTATCTGGCTATTATCCAGAATAACCCAAAATTTCATATAGAAATCGCATGTATGCGTTAAATACAATAAAATTCGAGGTTTCGAAGGGGTTGGGAATTGCGTAGCGAATCATTAAAATTCGCTAAGGCATTGTGATTATACTTTGATTAGTTCAAAGTATTTTCAAAATTTTTGTAGTTTGGTCACTGCAGTCTGATGAGACGACCGAATTTTTTAAATACAAAAAAATTCAATGTTTCATTAGTTCGAAACCAAACCTCCCCAAAGTCTTGGTAACCTCACCTTGATTAAAAACACTATCTGGCTATTATCCAGAATAACCCAAAATTTCATACACCAATTATAATAAAATATTATGATCGGTTGACTATCGATAGCATTTTTTTTAAAACGATAGTAATTTTTTTAATGGAATAGTGTTTTTCTCAGTGTAGTGAGTTACCTAAACCCACTTTTATTTGATACACAATTAATTCTTAAATATTCTATTTTTCCGATGAATGGTATATTGTATAAAAAGTTATGAAAGCGAATGATTGCAATATGTCATGGCTATCGATTGCACAGTATATTTTTTTCGTAAATAAATGGCTTATACAGGATGGCTGAGACCAAGTGTTACTAAATGAAAACGTTGTAATTTTTTTAATTTTGATTATTTTTTATTGAAATTTTGTGGAATATGTTGAAAACATATTACATTTTATGAAAAACATGTTACTGCTCGATATGACCTCCTTTGGCTCTGATTATTTGATTCAGTCTTCCATAGAAAGCATTGCATGCTGACCGAACGTGGGCTTGCAGAATTTTATTCCATTCTCGAACAAGAGCTGACTTCAAGTCAGCTCGAGCTTTGTGTGACGGTGCCGAGGCCTGTTGGAATGTCCAACGGTTCGTACCAAAGTGTTTACGTGCCCAAGGTAGCAAAGCATCGTTTAGGATCTTTTGGCGGTACACCTCTTGGTTTACCTTGACTCCATGTTCGATGAAAACCAGAGGAGTGCGTCCATCTGCAGTCACTGCAGCCTAAACCATAACATAAGCTGGTGATTGCTTGCGCATGGCAACTCTTGTGTCCAAATTATCGTTGGACTTGTGCTCTAACCAAACACGATAATTTTGTTTATTCACATACTGTTGAATGGTGAAAATTTTCTCATCAGAAAAGACAATTTTTGGAATCTCATCATGTTCGGCCAAGGCCTTCAATGCTCGTGTTGTGACTGAATCAAATAATCAGAGCCAAAGGAGGTCATATCGAGCAGTAACATGTTTTTCATAAAATGTAATATGTTTTCAACATATTCCACGAAATTTCAATAAAAAATAATCAAAATTAAAAAAATTACAACGGTATCATTTGGTAACACTTGTTCGCAGCCACCCTGTAATATTATTTTTAGTTGTTGAATTTTATGATCTGGTCTTGTAGAGTTGAGTCAATAAACTTTTATTGGAAATTGTAAAAGTCGATCTACCTAAATATTGGCTAATAGAAAACACAAATAAACTAAGCGAACAACATTAAGATGTTTCATTTTGAGTTTCCAATAAGATGTTTCATTTTGATATTAAAAAACGAGTATTTCATTGTAAAGAGGACGGTATGCCATTAACATTTGAAATCGATATCAGCCAAATGGCCGCCATGGCTACGCTTGCAGCACCATATCTTTTTCATGAAATTCCCCATGACCAATTTTCACATTTGTGGCTGTATGTCCTCGATAACTTCACGAATATCATCTTTAAGGTCGAATCAATTGTGGAGCATTGGCATAGACCTTATCTTTCACATGGCTTCAAAGAAAAAAGTCTAAAGTTGTTAAATCACAAGATCTCGGTGGCCAATTTGATCACCTCTACGAGAAATAACACGGGATGAAAATGGGCCTCATCACTGAAGATGATTTTTCGATGAAAATCCGGATCATGTTGATGCATTTGAAGGACCCAATCAGGGAAGATACGACGTTTATCGTGATCGACCGGCTTGTTTTTTTGTGTTAACTGAACTTTAAAGCCTTTAGATCTAAGCCTTTATGCAAAATACGGTACGGTGTAAAGTCGTTTGTGGAATGTCCAATTCCAAAGATCGACAAGGAATCGACAAACTTGGGTTTTCGTCAACACAACGGGGTACAGCAGCAATATTCTCAGTTGTTCTTGTGGGATGCACACGGTTTTGATTCTTCACATCAATAACTTGTCCCAACAGCTCAAATTTTTCCACCAGTTTCACTATTGCCGGCCGAGAAGTTGCTTCACGATGACCCAAAAGTGCTTTAGTTTTGCGAACTGTGACTGCAAAATTTTCACCATTTTTTTAGTGAATTTTAACAATTTCAATGCGTTGTTGGAGCGTGTATCGTACCATTTTTAATAATGGCGTAGTTTTTACTTGTCAAATGACAGCTTCAAAATTGACAACTGCCCAAATAGCAGGCTATTCAAAATGAAACCTCTTATTGGTAAACCCTATATATACAAATACTAGTTCGTACATATTCAGGAATACCCCTACTG
This sequence comes from Nephrotoma flavescens, assembly GCA_932526605.1. Taxonomy (NCBI): domain Eukaryota; kingdom Metazoa; phylum Arthropoda; class Insecta; order Diptera; family Tipulidae; genus Nephrotoma; species Nephrotoma flavescens. The sequence continues at coordinate 169,427,425 of OW052221.1, read as the reverse complement.
CAAGGTAATCGATTAACTCATCGTAGCGCGATCGCAGTGCTGAAATTTTATGTCGAGAAAATAAAATAAATAAATGTGACGAGAAGCGACGCGGAAAAGACGAGAATACCGTTACCTAACAAATACATGAACCGATTATTATCTACGTTGGAGTTTATTTTCGTTGTTTGCGTTTGCACAACAAATGGCTTTACGTTGTTTGTAATACGTTTGCATTCTGGGACTCAAACGGATAAATTACATTCAGAAGCTAAAATTCAAAATGGAAACCAGAATATAAATGTAAGCAGTAGTGTGCATCACGGGGTTTCGTACGCAAGTGTACTTAAGGGTGCCGTTCCAAAAGTGGGGGCAAGTGAGGAATGAAACATCTCATCAGCTTTAAACAAGCTATCTGGTGTGATGTAAAGCTTCATGGCGATGATGAAGAGAATTACGGTTCTTGCAGAATATGAACACGCTGATGCAGATAGTTGTTAAAAATTAAAAATGATTCCTCAAAATAGTGATATGGAATACAAACTGCGCAGCATAGAGCGGAGGTTCAAGCATTTCTCATTGAGCACAATATTGACATAATGTTAATATCTGAAACACGCTTCACCAACAAGAACTACTTAAAAATTAATGGGTACTCTATTTATGACACTAAGCATCCGGATGGCAAAGCACACGGTGGCACTGCTGTATTGATTAAGAGAAGACTACAGGAAGTGGTGCACTACAGGAAGAAGAAAACCAATATGCTCAGAATTATTTAAGTGATCTCTCGGCAACAGAGAAGACTGAGTATTCTTTGTGTAAGGCAACAAAAAATCTAAAAACACCTACAAAGACGAATCCACCGATTAGACTACAAACTGGATATTGGGCGAGAAACGATGAAGACAAAGCCAGTGCTTTCGCTGCACATCAAAAGATGGTGTTTTCACCACACGAAGGATCTAATTATCGTGCTGCCTCACCAGATGGATAATGATCCATCTTTTAAACCTGTTAAGTTTGAATGGAAGAAAGTTAAGAACACAATCAAAATTTGCATAGCCCGAAAAAAGCGCCAGGATTTGACCTTATTACTGGAAAAATGATAAGGGAATTACCAGATAAATGCACAAAACTTATAACCTTACATTTTTAATGCGATCATGCAAACTAGTCATCTTCCTCAAACGTGGAAGATATCTTTGATCACAACGATACATAAGCCTGGGAAAAACGAAACTCAAATCTTGTCTTATCGTCCAATAAGCATGCTTTCCACAATCTTAAAGCTGTTTGAAAAAATGTTAATATCAAAACTGAAACGAGTATTAGAAGCAAGGAAAATCATTCCAGTCCATGAATTTGAGTTCCGAAACCAACATGGTACAATAGAGCAAGTGCATAGAATTGTAAATGCAATGAGACCCCAGCGGGTTATCACACGAAAACCCGCTAACAACCTCAAGAAAACTGTAAAGTCATCTGACCAAAATTGAGAATTTGCTATTCTAGCGAATAAAAATAAACGAAAAAAATCAACTCATGTCACATTCACGTTGAACAAACGCTCCTTCTCACCAGTATAATTAAACGGTGTATATATCCCTTAACAAATACTCCGATGCATTGCTAATGCTCCATGGTATATCCGAAATACTAACATACACGACGACCTTGGTATTAAAACTGTTAAACAAACAATCAAGGAATCCAGTTCGAAATACTACTCAAAACTTCAGGGGCATCCCAACGAATTGGCCTGGTATACTAAAACAGCCGCGATTTAAACGACTGAGAATAGCAGATCCACTCGGACTAATGAACCCATAAAATCATTAAATGTGTAGATTATTTATTTAAGTAGGACCTAAATTAAATAGTGAATACTAATATTTATTAAGTGTTAACATTGGTTAAAACTTAAAAAATGTAATTAGCTGCAGATTGGAACACTTCTTGTTAGTTTCTTATGTAGAAAGATTCAAGAGTAAATCCATTGGCAATCTATAAAAAAAGAAAAGATATCGTTGGTGTAAATCGAGTAGAGTTTGTAATGGTTGTTGGTGTATTAACTGAAGATGTCCGATAGCGGGCAATCGCAATCCGGATATCCTTTTTTGTAGATACCTATGGTTACTCGCTATTAGGGCCAGGCACCCGAAAAATTAATAACAATTTAAAAAAAAGAAAAATCAATTTTAACCAAAAATAAATAGATTAATTGAAAATTTTTTGATTGTAAAAAATATCGCAAAATTAAACATCAATAACATATTTAAGCGAATTTAGCCATTTATAAATTTTTTAAATCATTGTAACGCTTTCTTCACGCAAAGTAATCCAATGCTATAGGAGGCTTAAGGGAGTTATATTTTTTAGTATAGGAATTGAAAACTACAAAAATCTCACGATTGCCGGTCATTCTTTCACAAACTAGAGCAATTCTAAGCGGCTCTGGAGAGTTTTTAATTTCAGCATGAGGATTAGATCCATCCATTATTTCTAATTCTCATACTGAAATTATAAACAAAGCCACTTAGCATTGACCTAGTTTGTGCAAGAATGACCGGAAATCGTAAGAGGACAACTAAGCTTTTACGCATACTTTTTGATTTTTGCAGGCGGATGTAAACGAAATGCCATCGGCATTTCATATTGTTACTGTTTTTCGAAAATTTTGGTTTTGATTATTTTTTCTGCTAAATTTTTTTTCGAGGATTTACATTCGGTATTTTCGTTTCGATGTTTTCGCAAACCGTCAATTAACTCGAAATTTACTAATAACTCTTTAAAGCAGGAGTTTTAAGTGTTTTCCGTTGTTTATATTTTATATTATATTACTCTTATTTGTTTTTTATTTCTTAGGTTTACACTATTAATTATGTATATTCAAGATTACCTCTACAGATAGGATCATGTAAATTTAATTTTGCTTTTTTAAATTAGTTCATTATTTAATTATTCTCCAATTTTGTATTACCACTATTTGTACATTATGCATTTATTTCCTTGCGCTATTAGTTTATTATTAATTTTTTTATTTTCTTCAAATTTACTACTGAATTAACTATTAATTTAATCCCAAGCGATGTTGAACATATGGTTTAAAAAATACTTTTCTCCTAAAAGTTGGCTAGAGCAAGTTTTAATTAAAGAAAAGGTTTACAAATCCAACTATTCTATCTAAGATAATGATAGTGCTTAAGCAATGGACATTTTTTATATAAGCACAGTATTTGGAAAAAGGCAATATGATTCTCTGGGGAGATACGAGCGTGTTAGTGATTTGGAAGTGGCGGAATCAAATACTCACACAACTTCTATTTATAAAAACTGATTTAAAACAATCTTAGGTCTTAAAAGAATAAAAATAAATAGAAACTAATGTGTTTTAAAAGGCTTGTTCCATGCATATCCCTTTTCCTGCCTGCCATCACAATTGTGTGGGCAACGAAAAAGAATCATGTCAAAACTTTATTTTTGTATGTATTTTGGACCAACATACACAACTGTGCATTGCACTTAAATCGTTTTCGTCCGAGAAATAGCTCTATAACTATATAATAATAGTAAAATAATTAATATGTTATCAAACACAAATAATTACTATGATATCTAATTTATGTGTTATCAAATTATAATGTTGTTTTCAAAAAACATTTCCGATTTAACTAAAATCCGTTAAAAACCTTAAGACATTACAACCTGTCATTTTTTACACACACATTTGTGTGGGTTGGAGTTAAATAGAAGCAAAAAAATGTTTTGTCTGGCAGGAAAAGGGATATACATATATTCAAAAGTGTACATCAATAAAACAATAAGCAGCTTGATATACAAATTGCTTTTGTACAATAAAAAATACAATTTATTTATTTTTTAAACATTTTTATTACTGTACTGTTATTTTAAAAACATAAATGTTTATTTCATTTTTACTGAAAAAATTTATGGGTTTTATTTATTTGAAAATTTAAGCTTTTGGTATTAAAATTTTTGTCGTTTGATTACAAATGCCCGAATAAACAGCTTAATATATTATGATTACTACAATACTCGTAAAGGGAAATATGTACTAACATTATATTTCATTAAAATAATTTAAATTATTACTAGTATTTTTAGAAATTTTGTGGCAAGAAAATGAAAAAGAAAAAGGAGCATAACAAATCCTAGTATGATAATTGAAAATGATATAGTATTTTTAAGGTTCAAGTTCTTATGAGTTGAAATTTGTAACAGTATGCATTGGTATAATATGGTACATCAATTAGTGTGCCATTTTTTAGATTTTACTTTGGAACACCCCGCCAGCCACATTAGATTTTCTTCGAACTAATTATGGGGTATAGTATAAATTTAACAATTTTTCGATTTTATACGATTGTGTCAAATGATACAGTACATGAATTCATAAATAGTCGCTTCGCTCGTTTAGAAAACCCTTATTCTTCTGCAAAATACAATCATTTTAGATCCCAGATACAAAAATAACTTTTACGTAACTTAACAGAAAAAACAAAACCGCAGTTTTAAATTAGATAAATCTTAACGCGGTCTCCACACGCCTCCACTAAATTACAGATAAATTAGCAAGCTAAAAAGTTTATGTAGAGATAAATTTTGGCATTTGTTATATTTCTCCTACAACAAGCAAAAATATAGTTCGAAACTGTTTTCATATTCTAGAAAATTATTTTGTCCATCCATTAAAAAAAAAAAAAAAAATTCACGTATAGCTGTCAAAATTTTTTCTTAATTGTGTTGTTCTAGGCAGATAAATTGCTGCGAAAACGTTTCTAGAGTTTTCATTAACGCACCGCAGTATATGTGTGAATGAGATAACTACAAACTTTTTACTTCACCTGCGTAGCGTAATTTGCTAGATCGTGAGTTAAATATTTTTTTGTTATTTCGCTAACTAAATTTTGCGTCAAATTTGTATGTAAAATTTATATAATCTTAGAAAGGCTTAAATTCCCTAAGTAGGATACGCCTATAATTAATATAAATGCTAATATTGTTTTACTATTAATTTTCATACATTATTATACGAGTATGTATATGTACATATTAAATTATGAATTATTCATCGATAATAACTGTACAAAAAATTTAAATGACTTGAACTTATATTTTATAGTCGTTGCTAGCATGCTGTTCCTAATCTCAGACGAAGAGTTCAAAATTATAAAGTTTTTGTTCGTATTAAACCACTGTAAGTTTTCGATTTGATATCAAATTGCGTGCAAACATCACATTAATTTGTGTATAACTAAAATTAAAACTTTTATTTATTTTAATTTTCCTTCTTGATTTTTAGACTTTTTGGTTTTATATTTATGTGAATATGTAGTGCTATCTTATTTCTTTATTTAAATTGCGGCTTTCAAGAGAATTTGTGTTATAGGCTTGTATATAGGTTTTCTACAAAATTGTATTGAGAAGTTTATAATATTGATCGCATGTGTTGTATAGCTATGTTGAATAGGTCAGAAAAGATTAAATATAGCTACTTACTTAAGTAACCCAATTTTAAAATTAAGATTACTATGCTGAGTACTAAGTCTAAAGCGTGTCACTAGGTGCGATCAAACCTAGCCAACTGCTCATAAGAACTTTTGACTATATAGGCAACTCAATGCTCATGCTTTTCCATATTACAGATTATTATAGATTTTCAAATTCAAACCTGTTCCATGTATTAAGTACTACTAGCATTGATTTGTAGTTTGCCACTTTAAACAGAACAATTACTCGTATTAGTAATGGAAATATATATAAGGGTAAACATGGGTAAGGTTAAGGTGACTGAAAAAGGTCAATATTCTAATGAATGACTTTTAACTTTTCGATGTTCAACATTTACCCTCAAAAATTCACAATGTTTCTACTTTTTTACTGTGTATATTTGTATGTTATAATTACCATTATCAAAATTTGTATCATTAATTACTTACGAGTATATTTAGTATACAATTAGTTCGTATGAATAACTAACTATGGTGTGTTACAATGACTGTTAAAATCGTTTATAATTTTCGAGTTTAAGGTATACCTTTAACGATGAGTCGGAAAATTATAACAGATTCTTTTTTTTATTACTTACATAGTCTAGACAATGTTTTGTGAGCAGAATATCAAAGTTCGGCTTGAGGAGAGTAGAGAAGAGATGTGTTACTGTTTTATTAACGATATGCTGACTTTGGCATTAAAAGTGAAATATCGATAAAACATTAATTTTGTTGCTAGGTGGAGGAGGTGTGTGCACAATTATAATTTAACTAAAAAGATAATTACTCACAATATGAGTGTATATGGCTATACAGATCCTTCTACAAGTGTTTTTTTACACCGGTGCTAATTAGTGTCGCCGCCCCGGTGGCAAAGTGGTTAGCATGCTTGCTCCAGCGACCGGAGGTCCCGGGTTCGATTCCCGGTGGTGACAAGTAAAAAAAATTTCACGGCTGGTTTAGGATCAATGAATTAATCGCTCATTATCCGAAATGAAAATATGATTATGAAACCTCATTTGAGGCGGCCAAATCCCTTGATGGGATATAATGCCAGAGAGAGAGAGAGAGCTAATTAGTGTACATGTTGTTTTGTTATGCCAGTTTAATAAAACTATAATTATTTATACACTCAGAAAAAAATATGATAAATACATGATGGCATTTACCATAATATCATCGTTTTATGTTAAATACAATTATTTAAATGGTTGATTTTATCATACTATGATATTCTTGATCATTTTTCTTGATCTTCTTCATCATAACAATGATGATCACTCAAAAAAAATTTTTTTTTCAATGATCATCATTGTTATGATGAAGAAGATCAAGAATAATGATCAGGAATATCATAGTATGATATAATCAATCATAGTATGATAAAATCAATCATTTAAATAATTGTATTTAACATAAAACGATGATATTATGGTAAATGCCATCATGTATTTATCATATTTTTTCCTGAGTGTAATAAAAGAAAAACTTAGTTTAAATTATACAAGCCAAGCAACAACCGGCGACCTAATCCACGTTGAAATACAGCAAAAACAAAGAAAAAGCTGTACAACAAACAGCAAAATTAAATTTATCAAGTCGGGTAAATTTATTGATGAATATGATGGATGATGGTTATAGCTGAAAAAATAGCCTCTTCACCAACTACAAGAATGATGGAAAGGGTTGTAAAACAAACAAATACGTTCAGTCAAAAAATATTGAAATATAAGGCCTATTCCGAAAAGCATGAGAAAATTCAGGCCTTTCACTCCATAAATTGAATCTACACACGGGTATTTTCAAGAAAGAAGAAACATCGTGCGGAGACGTTCAACAAATTCATGGAGGATATGAAAAGCCAGATAACTGAGAGTTCTTCCACATTGTCACAAATGAGCAACTACCTACAAATACTTAAACAACAGAACATCCTAATTACGGTTATTATATCAAGAAATACGCTTAGCTGAAGGTTTTATGGTCACAAACAACAGATCAAGAGTAGCTTTAAACATAAAACTCAGAAACATAGACAGGCGCATCATCAGCCTCACTAGTATGATAATTGAAAATGATATAGTATTTTTAAGGTTCAAGTTCTTATGAGTTGAAATTTGTAACAGTATGCATTGGTATAATATGGTACATCAATTAGTGGAACTTCCAAATCATGGAACTTCATGAAAAAATTTGCCTCGAATCTTCAGAAGACGATGAAGCACAAAAAAATATTTCATAGAAAACCACTATGATAGCGTTAAATAGCAATACATTGGATATCCATAACAATAACATACTTCCCAACTACAGAACTAGAGGAAAAAACTTACGACATAAAACCAAAACTCGTGAAAATTCGCCTACAACAACTTCTTGTTCCAACATTCAATGGTCACCCTATACACCAAATTAGTATGTAAATGACTATCAACTGAACATAATAAACTTAACAAAACTAAACTTAATAACATAGATCTTAACATTCTATTTCAACACTCCCTTCTATTTAAGATTCATGTTTTTTCTTATAAACTGAAACTGATTTTAATAACTTTGTGAAAATATCAGCTAGTTATTCTTCATATTGCACTTATTTTATAATAAACTCCTTTCCTGATAAATTCTTGATAAAATGATATCGTACATCAATATGTTTTGTTCGTTTGTGTGCCGTTTCATCTTCTATCATTTTAATTGCACTCTGATTGCCTAAATTCAATACTAATGGTTTTTTGCACGATTTTAATTCCTCACACAATCTTCATTATTATTAGCTGTTTAACTGCTTTGGATGCAACTATATATTCTGCTTCGGCTGTTGACAAAGCTACAACTGATTCTCTTGTATATCAGTCAACTGCTGTCTCATTCACCATCATTAGTTATCCTGAGGTTGATTTTCGTGTTTCATCGCCCGCAAAATCCGCATTACTATAACATTTAACATCTTCTCTCTTCGAATCTGATTTAAATCTTAAACCATATTCTTTGGTTCCATTTAAATACCGAAACATTCTCTTTACTGCTTCCCAATTAACTAATTTTGGTGATCCTATACCGGCTTAGTTTGTTTACAGCATATGTAATATCCGGTCTACAAACAGATGACAGAAACAATAGACTTCCGATTGCTTCACGACGTGGACCGTTAAATGGTACACTCTCGTCATTATTCATTTCTTTCGTCTGCTCAGGAGTACACACTGACTCTATAACATCTTGGTAATGTACTTTTCTTGTTTAAGAAAAATGTCGCCAGATGGTTCTTTTGTGATTTCCATGTTCAAAAATTGATTTGTAAATTTTTTGATTTGCTTTTACTACTGTTAGGTTTATTTTTCTTAAACCAACAATCCCGTTTCCAATGACCTTTCTTTTTACAATAACAAATATCGTTTTTTTAAATTCGTTTTACTACGATAATTTTTAAACGGTTTTTTATTATTCCACTTCCTTGTTGTTATTGCACCGTCCACTTCTTCACACTGTTGTCGATTATTTATGCGCATAAATAATAATCAATTTGGATGTTAGTGCATTTAAGGTTTTTATATTCGAGTTATCGCACGCTGAATAAAAATGCTTGAATTGACTGAGATTTTCTAAATCGGCCACGAGCTACACTATCACCCTTATAGACGTAAGCATAAAATTTTTGCTGAAGAGAATGCATGCTGGATTCAGTTGACCTTGCATACAGAGCCTGAATTCGTAACCACATATCTCACGATATTTTACATGGTAATTGTGTTATAATTTTCTCCGACACTGCTGTAATTAAAATTTTCTCACATTTTATGTCATTATTATCTGATTTCTTGATTTCATCCTTTGCAGTTCCTTTCTAACGTGTTTTTTTTCCACTACATCAAACATCCCACTTGATTTCAGCATGATGGTTACTTGAAATTTCCACCCTTGGTAATTTATACCATTCCCATCCAAATTTAGTAATCTTTTATATTCAGTATCCATTTTAGTTTTAATAATCAACCACAAGTTTTAAAAATATTGTAATTGTTAAGCTTTTTTTTTCTGAAATTTTATTCGTTGTTAATTTCTTAATAATTTTTCTTTTCCTTATAAGTCTCGGCCCATAACCTGTTGTTTTGTTATGCCAGTTTATTAAAACTATATTTATTTATAATAATAGAAAAATTTAGTTTAAATTATACAAAGTATCTTTTACTTCATTCTCCATAAAAGACATTTATTTTAACACCCTATACACCGAATCTATTATAATATGTAATGATTTATGAACTGAACATAATAAACTTAACAAAAATAAACTTAATAACATAGATCTTAACATTCTCTTTCAACAGTACAAAAGTGACAGATGATAGTAATTATTTGTGAAGAGCAGAATAGTCAAAATGAGATTGAAAAACACGACGAGGAATTGCAAAGGCTTCAATAACCTGGTTAGAAAGGATGATTTAACACCTGCTCATACTATGGAAGATATAATCATACCCTTAGAAAAAGAATAGCAGACTTTAAAGCAGAAAATGTTAAGTTGGTTTATTAGATAGTTTTCTACTTAATAAACACATTTTTATTAATCACTTGTTTTTGTTTCGCAGAATACTTTTCAAAAAGTTTAAAAAATCACTCGATCGATTTCGACTTGTTACGTCATCATCAGGAGTATCTACTGAATTGTATTAGTAAAAATTTTTTGTTATATAGTAGAAAAAAGCAAAATATAAATAAAAATAAAAGAAGGGGGGGAAAAAAATAAGCAATAAAAATTAATCTACGGATCGCGCAGGTAGGCGATGAGTCATAGGTTGAGTAACAAAATTCAAGGTATATTATTGCGTACGTGAGAATAGAAAAGGGCGGGGTCTGTAATTGGTGAGAACCGGATTTCTCTTTGTTCGTTAAGGATATTTTGGTTAAGAAATATTGATTTTCGAATTTCGTAAGATTCTAAGGTATCTTTCTTAACCAAAATATCCTTAACGAACAAAGAGAAATCCGGTTCTCACCAATTACAGACCCCGCCCTTTTCTATTCTCACGTACGCAATAATATACCTTGAATTTTGTTACTCAACCTATGACTCATCGCCTACCTGCGCGATCCGTAGATTAATTTTTAGTGCTTATTTTTTTTCCCCCCTTCTTTTATTTTTATTTATATTTTGCTTTTTTCTACTATATAACAAAAAATTTTTACTAATACAATTCAGTAGATACTCCTGATGATGACCTAACAAGTCGAAATCGATCGAGTGATTTTTTAAACTTTTTGAAAAATTGTCTGCGAAACAAAAACAAGTGATTAATAAAAATGTGTTTATTAAGTATAAGTGTGTTTCGCCAAGTGCCTACGGCAAATAGCGTAAAAAGTAGATAGTTTTCTTGTACTAAAAACATCATTTCTCTTTTTCCACATCAGAAGTCCCGTTGTCAAGATCTAATATTCTATATACTTTTCGAGGGATTAAGTGGAGTTTCTTGCTTTGAACTATATTTATGGTACATCTTTACGGTAAATAACAAAGAGTCTCTTTCTAACTTACAAAAAATTCATTATTTACGAGCTATTTAACGAGGAGAAGGAGCTACAAATAAACGGTATATTTTACACAGTAAAATTATCAACCACTTGTGATCACCTTCATTTATTTTGAAAACAGGGTCATTGGGGTGCTTTCTGTTTCCACTATGACTGAAGGTGGTGAGGTTGGTTTCCAAACACTAGAATACTGTTCCTACGTAAGAAGATACTACGATTTTTATACAATAGTTTCTTCAAATCAAAAATAACGAACGTTCTATGCTACAAATTAATTTTATTATTTTGTGTTACAAGCTTCCTGTTTTTTAGCTGCAATTCTTCATTAGTTGCTACTTCTTCCAAATAAACAATATCTTTTATATAGCCTGCAATCGTAAAAGTCTAATGGATACGTTGCGGCCATGCAAAATAATCATCTCTACCAAACCATTTATTTGGAAAATGTTAATCTAGCCAAGTTCGCACAGGTTTTGAGCTACGTGGAGACTCTGGATCTTGTTGGAACCATAAATCTCTTCGAATATTCAAATTAGCATCGTCTAATAGTTCCGGTATAACTTCCTCCAAAAAATTCAAATACTTCTTGTGATTTATGTGAGCCAATTAACGCATTTCCTAATACCCAAGTGCACACGTTACATTAAAAATTATGTTGATTCCATTTCGTTCTTATATACATAGATCAATTATTTTCATGGGACCAAACGTACCAGTTATAACTGTTAAAAATGCTTTGCTTGGTAATTGTGGCATCATCCGTCCACAAAATGTTTGGTCCACAAAGTATTCTTTACAAAATTTAAATTCCCTGAGTGCATTTGAACTAGCAATTTTTCATGGATGTCAAATAATAGGGATATAATCCATCGTTCTTCAAAACAGTTCATACATAAGTTTTACATGTGTGTCTAACTGCGCAGCAACTCTTACTGTGCTTGTTGTAATGTGTTACTTCATCTATAATCCACTCATCTTCAAATACATTTTATAGCAAATAACATTTTAACAAATTTAAACTCAAACGATTTTTAAAGCACTACATTTTACAAAATCTGTAGATTGAGTGTAGCCTATTATTAGCTAAAAACGATAAAAACGAAAGATATCATTCCCTACACATAAAATGAAAAGCGACGAACCTGATATTATCACCTAATGGAAAAGTAATTAATTCAAAATGGCACCAAATATTGCTCGCACCATATAGCTATTCTGCAAGTTTAAACGCTCTACTAGCAAGCTTAGAAGTTGGTGAGAATTCGGCCGAGGACAGACAAACAAACAAGAAAGGGACCTAAGTAAAATATAGTAAAAACGTATGAACGTGTTATTCATTTATCAAAGTCCACTCTTAGTTATCGCATTCATAGGATTTTCATAACCGATCTTGAAATCCATGAAAGCTATGAAGAAACAGTATAATACTGTTTGATGATTAACTTCATCACCTACAACAATTGTGAACAAGAAGAAAATGGAAATAATTGAAGGTAAACACAATTTTTTTTTCAGTTATTTTTAGTTTGATAGCAAAAATAATTAGTTTTTCCGTTAAATCAAATACCAACTAAACATTTTGTAAAAAGTACATTAGTTCTTGGTTTTAAGATATCGGTAAACAAGTGAAACAAGTTTCTTTTAACTTTAACGGTTCATAACGACTTAACGGTAACTAATTTTGAATATCTGACAGAGTATTTTTAACTCAGATTGCGATGGAGTGTTCTTTCACTCTGATCAATATCAGATCACCGTCAGTTGCGGACACCCTGTATATATTATCTCAAGTAACAGAAATAAATTATAATTTTAAATTATACTTTATGAATGATCAATACTTGATCTCAAAGTTAATAAGGTACAAAAATACAAATATGTATATAGGACAACATTTACCAAAGATAAGACACAATTTCCTTTTTATATACATATTTGGGTACTGTTTATAATTTTCAATTTTCTGGGTTATCTCGTATAATGGTCTGGTCGGACCAGATTATAAAATACCATTTTAAAAGTGGATTATCCAACATAAATATGTATATGCAAAGTTATATTCATTTTGCTTTCAGGTTCATATTATGTTGGCATGTTTAAAAAATTATATCTTTATATTGAGAAATGATTAAATTTGAATCAATTATTTTAAATGTAAGAATAAATTCTATTTGAATAAATCCCATCTAATTGTATCATGTACATGTTTTTATGTATTTCTACGGTGTGATATGATGATCCTTCTTCTCAAATCCTCGTTCATGTATGCGGCTGATTATAGATACGATTATTTTTATTACTACGATTATTACTGCTACTTTTATTTTCATTTATGGAAAAATAAAAAACCATAAACTAAAATATTCTTAAGGGATTTGTGTATTATATTGTACTTGTTTATATACTCATACGTTTTTCCAGTGAAAAGCGACAATGTGTTTATAGTAAAAGTCTCTGAGGAAAAATTAGCAGGATACATCGATGTATGTAATTTAATATGATATTTTTGTTGTTTGTCTGCGTCAGTGCTGTATCATGAATACAATTAATAAAGGCTAGCTGTTTTATGTTGGGATGAGGCAACCCGTAGCTTTAAAATAATGGCGGTAAATTAAAATTACGTTCTTAGGCTGCGGGCCAATAGTCGGGTAAATCATTTACTGTTTTAAAAATCGGCTTTAGAACAGATTATTCGATCAGTTTGCCATAGAGTTTTTGAAAAATAAATGAATTTACCGAAAAATTTACTTAAAATTGACTCTTACCCGACTATTGGCCCACAGCCTTAATACAATTTCCAAAATATGTGAAATTGGTGAATTAAATGTTTTCGTTTACATCATTTTGATTAAGAGATCTAGTTTTGATCATTAGCTGTGGATTTCATTCTATACTACAACTGATTTATGGATAATTTAAATTTATTAAAGTTACATGATATGATATGATATGATTGAGGCGTACAGGCCAGCCATAACGGCGATCCTAGGTACGTTACCATAATCCTGAAATATCAACAATCAAATAACAAATTATATCTGGATGCGAATTATATTTCAGCATCATGCGGGCACAGGCCCTGCCTGCATCCTTAACAGATAAGGTTATTTAGGAAAGGATGTTAGTCACAGAAACGACTAGGGCGAACCGCAGCAAAGTCATTTTCTAACTACTTAAATATATTAAAATGTTAGTTACAATTAAATTCACACTCTAGAGTAGATTTTGTTAGTTTATTAATTTGGGTTAGCTGTGGTTGTGGTAAAGGATACTAATACTCATCATATGTATTCGGCATCAGTCATAATAGACTGGTTAGGTTATTTAAATCACATCTACGGGTCATCTCATCATATGCTGTTTGTAACCTTATTTTACCCTATCTTCCCACCCAACACCATCTAACCGAGGAATTTCACGTTCGTAATTACTCGGCAGCATTATCATACATATGATGACCTAAATATTCTGTTGCTATTGTAAAACAATTAAATTGAAATTCGGTATTGTCATTAAGCTACCTATATTTAAATTCATCCAACTTAAAGCAGGGTTGATTTATATCTAACATCCACACACTTCACTAAAACATAACCTGAATTCAACAAGAAAGATCGTCGAAAAACAACATTCCATGGCAAAAGGTCTTTGGATCGTTAACATATTTGATTAGTTTATCCTCAAAGCGTAAATAATTAAATAGACCCCCTGATCAAGAATGTTGCAATCACAATCTTCCCTGACCTTCCGGTATGTTTAAAAAATACTAATAATAAAATAAATTGAATTATGTTTGCCGACAACTTTATTGTTTCTTTAAAGTCAGGACTTTCGACAAAATTTCAATTTATAGAATTTATTTAAAGTAAGGAACAAATTTAATTTAAGAACACAACATATTCTAGAAAAATCTCGAGCCTAGAACACACGTTTTAATAAGAACAAAAATAAAATTCGTAAATCGAATCCTTTTCCCGTAAGCAGAGACTTTTCGTTCACCGGGATTGGTGTAATCAAAATAAAACAGAGTTAAATGTATATGTACAACAATTTATGAGCCAAATGTACGTACTAGTACTAGAGTACAACAATAACAATGTTCCGAGACGAGAGGATATTAGTTTTAAAACAAAACAAATAAAATTTATGATCGCAAAACAAAATTTGAGAAAATAAAATCGTAAGCAAGAGACACAAAAATGGTATGGTACACCAAACACACGCAACGAAACCTTATAATTATAACTGAGTGCGTACAATGTACATTCATGTTCAAATCCAAAACCAACAACATTGTTGTTGCTTGTTGGTTTTGTCGCAAGTCGCAATTGCAATACTTGCAAATATGTACAAAATTTATTTTTATAGTACATATATGTATATTCTCAGGCAAATACGTATGTACACAGATTATAATATATTACAAACGCATTTACAAGAAAACACACAGCAAAATACATTAATTAATATAAAAACAAAATCAAAAACTTCTCTTTCAAATCCACAAGTTCCACGTGCACGCATTGATAATGTTCACATAATTTCACTTAACTTATTTACATACTATGTAGTGCATTTTACCAAGAATGCACTACAACACATATTTATTATTAATTTATCCACTATTCCCGCACAGAAAAATTAAATTTAATTTTAAAACAAGGAGCGAGACAAAACACGTCTACTCCGTTTGAAATCCGAACTCTCTTTTCAAATTTAAATTTATTAAAGTTACAAAATAAATATTAAGAATAATTTATATGTTCGAATTTTGAGTACGTTGCACCAAAGGTCTTTGCCTTGGAATTCAAAAAAACAAGTTTTTTTGATCTTACTCGTATAGTCAAGATTTTCTCACAAATGTATTTTGTTTTCTCTTGTTTAGGTGTACCACTGCTAAGACTTGCATTCGACGTTTGTCATTTCTTATATACGAGAACTGTGAACCATAAAAAGAAAGCAAAGGTGTAAACCATAGGCGCTTGAATTGAATGCAGCAATTCAAAAAAGTTTCGAAAGATGGTTGCAATGTGCTGCGGTTTATCACAAAAGAGTTTGTAATGTTTAGAGTCACTGGCAAAAAGGTTGAATTTTACACAAACTTTATGAATATTTAAGTGCTCTTAACCTGCACCGACCATATTAGCCCGCCTCAATGAAACCTGTACTATAATTTGTTACACATTTATTAAAATTTATTAGAACAAATCCCGATTTTATTACAGTTACCGTTTTCGAGGAACGAGTGGTCGGTTTAGCTTGTAATTAAACCTACACCGCCAAAATTGTAACTTTTGATGTAGCTGAGATATCGGGATGGTTCTTGGACCAGAATTTATTACAAAATAATTACATTAATTAAATAGTTCAAGATCAACCTTATATGTTGATTAAGGGTAAATTTCACCCCAAACGGTTATTTATGACAAAAACATCGATTTTACCAATATAAATAAATTATTACACCAGACCGCCACCAGATATTGAGTGAAATGTTACTCCTTGGGTCTTTTGGAGGGCAGATCAACCTTATCCAGGTGTGTAATAAATTATCTTTGTGTCAGGTTACACGGAATTGGCTTCAAACCGTAAATGGTTCAAACATCTAATTTAAAGTTCGATTTTATCACCTTCAACAATTTATTACACCAGAAGACCACTAGATATTGAGTCAAATGTTACTCCTTGGACCTTGTGGAGAGGAGATCAACCTTATCCAGGTGTGTAATAAATTATCTTTGTGTCAGGTTACACAGGATTGGCTCCAAACCGTAAAGGGTTAAAACGTCTAATTTTAGGGTTTGATTATATCACATTCCACAATTTATTACACCAGACCGCCACTAGATATTGAGTCAAATGTTACTCCTTGGACCTTGTGGAGGGTAGATCAACCTTATCCAGGTGTGTAATAAATTATCTTTGTGTCAGGTTACACGGGATAGGCTCCAAACCGTAAAGGGTTCAAACGTCTAATTTAAAGTTCGATTTTATCAACTTCAACAATTTATTACACCAGACCGCCACCAGATATTCAGTCAAATGTTACTCCTTGGACCTTGCGGAGGGGAGATCAACTTTATCCAGGTGTTAACGTTTTAACCCTTTACGGTTTGGAGCCAACCCCGTGTAACCTGACACAAAGATAATTTATTACACACCTGGATAAGGTTGATCTGCCCTCCGCAAGGTCCAAGGAGTAACATTTGACTCAATATCTTTTGGCGGTCTAGTGTAATAAATTGCTGAAGGTGATAAAATCGAACTTTAAATTAGATGTTTGAACCCTTTACGGTTTGAAGCCAATTCCGTGTAACCTGACACAAAGATAATTTATTACACACCTGGGTAAAGTTGATTTGCCCTCTTCAAGGTCCGAGGAGTAACATTTGACTCAATATCTGGTGGCGGTCAGGTGTAATAAATTGTTGAAGGTGATAAATTCGAACTTCAAATTAGATGTTTGAACCGTTTACTCTTTGAAGCCAATTCCGTGTAACCTGACACAAAGATAATTTATTACACACCTGGATAAGGTTGATCTGCCCTCCACAAGGCTCAAGGAGTAACATTTGACTCAATACCTGGTGGCGGTCTGGTGTAATAAATTGTTGAAGGTGATAAAATCGAACTTTAAATTAGATGTTTGAACCCTTTACGGTTTGAAGCCAATTCCGTGTAACCTGACACAAAGATAATTTATTACACACCTGGATAAGGTTGATCTGCCCTCCACAAGGTCCAAGGAGTAACATTTCACTCAATATCTGGTGGCGGTCTGGTGTAATAGTTTTTTAATATTTGTAAAATCGATGTTTTTGTCATAAATAATCGTTTGGGGTGAAATTTACCCTTAGTCAACATATAGGGTTGATCTTGAACTCTTTTATTAATGTAATTTATTTGTAATAAATTCTGGTCCGAGAACCAACCCGATATCACAGCTACATCAAAAGTTACAATTTTGGCGGTGTAGGTTTAATTACAAGCTAAACCGACCACTCGTTCCTCGAAAACGGTAACTGTAATAAAATCGGGATTTGTTGTAATAAATTGTAATAAATGTGTAACAAATTATAGTACAGGTTTCATTGAGGCGGGCTAATATGGTCGGTGCAGGTTAAGAGCACTGAATATTTATATTCTATAGTCCCAACTGGTGCGGTATCGAAGGAGCGGGTTTAACTGAAAAAGTTATGTCAAAAATTTAAAATAGACTCGCAGACGATTCAATCGATCGAATATCATTTTCAAACTATTATTTTAACTGTTAAGGACAATATACTTGAATAAAATAATTTTTTTGTTATATAATTTTTTTAACTACTTGTTTGCATAAAGTATGTATAAGCGTAGCAGTAATCGAAATAAACAAAGTAAATAATAGTATATTATTCAACGAGCATATAATGACGGCTGATATTCACGAGTGTCGTAAATCACTCAAGCGAATAACAGCTATTATATGCAAGTAGAATATGTACTATACTTTGTCCACAAAAATTAACTATTTTTAATTTCATAATATTTTAAACGATGTTGACGTTTCAGATTAATTTTAAAAACTAATACTTACTTATACAACCTAAACTCTTTAAATCTTTTATTTGCGCTTTGAAGATCAATGATTAGCTTTCATCGCTCGAAAGATCAGCGATGTGAGTTATGTTTCTATCCCACAGGCTTAAATAAAGCGGATTAGCCTCGAAATCCAGGGTTTCAAAACCCCGAAAATCTAAATCCCGGAAATGAAAATCCGGAAAATCAAAATCTCGGTAATCAAAATTCCATGCAAATCATTTTCCATGAGAAATGATTTTTGCAAAAAATCCGGGAGATATTACAACCTGTCTTTTTTTACGTACACATTACGTACACGTCTGGTCGGAAAAGGGATAGACGTACGAGTATACAAATATCAGGAAAATCAGTCTAGTTTTAATTTTTTGTTGTTACCATGTGGTCTTTAGACAAGTGGCTTTTGAAATTTGTGGCATTTTTTAAGACTTTATAAGTTTGTGAACTAAAACGGTGTAACAAATTGCTTGTTCTGCCTAAACACATGTCTCCAGCGCCATTTCACCATATGAGATATGTATAATATATCTTTATATATATAATTTTTCTGTACGCCTATATGTGACTGAACTCCTCCTAAACGGCTGGACCAATTTTGATGAAATTTTTTGCATGTGTTTGAGTCCCTGGATGGTTTAGATTCACAATTGGACCCGGTAGGTGGCGCTGCGATCAGGTTGTAAGATTTTATTTTTAATTTTTTGCGAAATTATTTTTTTAAGAATATTTGCATATCAGAGCACATAACTTCAAAATTCCAAAGAAATTTCCACAAATGGAGTTCAAAGACAAGCGTATTTATGTAACTTTAACTATCGTATTTATGTATTACAATAAAATTTGAAATTAATTCTTAGTTATGCGATAAATAATCGTGAAACGCTTTAATGGTAATACTCAAACCAAGACATTTCCTTGAGGCCTTTTACGATTTTTTCTGACTCTTTTACAAGTGGTAGTAGACAGTTCAACGAATCTAAAGATATATGAAAAGTGCTCGTTAATCACATTTAACATAGAAATATTGAAATTAGTTCCAAATTTAAGCTAATACTCAAATCATGTCATTTCATTTAAACGTCATAGAATTTCTTTGACAATGATGCAAGTGACAGTATTCTGCTCGACAAGTACCATTCTGTTTTAGGTCTCTAATTCTAATTTCGCTTTTCAGCATTAAGACGATTTCAGACAATAATAAAAAAAATATAATAAAAAATGTGAATCACAGCTCAGTTAATTATTTTGCCTGTAAGAAAAGTGGAGGAACGAATAATTGAACTGATTTCAAAAGTTGTCGAGTTATTTTTATAATAAAATAAATAATAAATAAATTACGGCTGACAACTTTTATTTATATTTTTTTATGTATGTACGTTACATTTACTCAAATAATTTTTTTAAAAATCTTTCTGAATCCCGGGTTGACCAATCTGTTATTATTGTGGTAATGGTTCCACTTTTCTCCACTCCCTTTGTTTGATTCGGACTTTACGTATCAAGGTGAAAATGAAAGAATTCTTGAATATAGCAACACAATGAAATTGAAGTGATTAATAAGGAACGTTTTAAGGAGCAACCGCAGGGATTTCAAAAATTTAACACTAGCTTTTTACCTCAGTTCAGTATGCCGGAAAAAAATATTTGAACAGAAATTACATATAAATTCTTTCCCCAGTTCCCTATTCCCGGGGAATTGCCAGAATAGTGCCACTATACGTCTATAATCACTAGTGGTTCCGTCTTGCTCTAGTCGAGCCACTAAACGTTAAATTGTTTGACCAGAAGGCGCCTGTTGTTGACGCTATGTTCTTTGGAATTTTTGTTCCGTAGCGGTAATTGAGTTATTGTTTCGGGCGTAAATAAAAACTATTGCACCACGTTGTTCAGAAGTGAATCGAAATATTTTAAAACTTTTTGAGGTAACAAACAATAATCTGAAAGAAATTTAGTAACAAAATCAAAACATATCAAAACCAATTCGTGAATTCATTAAATTCAAAAAGCTTGTGACGTACGTAGATTTATTATTATTATGTTGCTTATAAAACTATGAAAATTATTAAATTAATATTTTTTAAAACTAATACAAAGGCAACATTTTTATATCAGAAATCATAACAGCAACCCACATAATTTGCAAATACAATCATATTCATTCTTAGAAATAATCATATATCTATCGAACCTATCAATATTTCATTCATCATCTTGCTAAAAAATGTCTTAGTCTCTTCTACGTATTACAATAATTTTTGAATTTATTATGTGGCAACAAAAATGCTTTACATCAACTGAACAGCTCCAAGATATAAACTTAAAAAGAAAAGTAAAGCTCCACATTTTGTTATTGTTGTTTTGCGGGAAAATGACTGATGAAAGAAAAGTAAATGAAAAGTTTTCCTGCCTTTAGAAGAAAAACATTTTTTTTTGTTTGTTTTTGAATGATAAGTTTTCAATGTCAGATTCATCATGATTGTATATGTATATGTGTTTTTGTATGCTCTAAAAAGAAATAATGTTGGGTTCGGTAACCTTTTTAAAATAATAGAATTTGAAAAGGTTTATTTATTTTATGGATATTTAAGACTAAGTTTGGTCGAATTGATTGAATATTCGTAAACACCCAATAGATTTTGAATTGATTTGGAAGTAACGTAAATGTTCTGAATATTTATTTTTGGGACATGAGCTGATGATGTATGATTAAGTTAATTATTAATGCCAGTAAACGGCAGAGGTTCTATGATATTTTTTGTAGAATACATACATGATGCTGGATATAGGAGAGTTAATGTTTCGATACTATACTTATCATCAAACATTTTGCAAATACATAATATATATTTAACCATTACTGGCGACATTCAAACAAAATTAAATTGGGAATAATTTCCATTTCCAGATATGGAAAAAAATATTTGTAGAGAAATTACATATAAATTCTTTCCCCAGTTTCCTATTCGCGGGAGATTACCAGAATAGTACCACTGAGGAGAATAGTTTGATGTAAATATTTATAAATTAGGAATAATTTTTTCATATCTTAATTGGCAGGGAAAATTATTCCCAATTTAACTTTGTTTTCAAAAAAATTTACACTAGCTTTTTTTTTTAATTTTTGTTTTTAAATGCCATTATTTCTCTTATTTATTTTACAATATTGCTTTATAACTTAATAATTTACAAGATAAAACTAATATAGTAAACTCCTAATTTATAATGAATGTATCGCAGCTACGGCTCTAAATACAAATAAACATCATTAAAACTAGAATTCTGTACTATTTATAAAAATAAAAATGAACATCTTATAGAAAATTTAAATCATGAATTTAACTGTATAATATCGACAAACTAAAGTATAACAATTTATTATTACACTGATTTTATAATTAACATGAATGGAGTGTTATCAATAAATCATAAAAAATTCGCAATATTCAGACTATGATTAATTCGGATTTATATAAAAAAAAATAAGTGTGGTAAAAAAAGCAAAAAGTTTCAAAAAATAGTTTCAACGTTACTAATTGCAAGTAACCAATATTAAAACATTGGTACACAAAATTCATGAAAATTACTAGTTGCAAAAATTGTTGGTGGTAATTGACAATAAAATTTGGGGCTGTATATGTGTAGTATCATATAAAAAGCTCCATAGTAGGAAAGGGAATTCTTAATCTATTTGTGTTCGTCAATACTATTATTTAGGTGTGTGTAACGAAATCCCGATTTTCAAAATCCCGGTTTGTCAAAATCCCGGTTTTCAAAATCCCCTTTTACAAAATCCTGGTTTTTAAAATAAAAAAAATAAAAAAAATCCCGATTTATAGGAAATCCCGCTTCGAATTTTTAAAATTTGACAAGTGGGAAAATGGGAGTTAAATGATTTTTTGACAAAATTCAAAAATGGGTTCGCGATAAAGTTCTAGAAAATAGCTAATATAATTTTTTTTTTTTTTAAAAAAGGAATATTTCGTAATTTTTTTTTAATATTAATGAATTTGCTTGATAACATTTTCCTTCAACAAAATGTATGAAAACCGGGATTTTGAAAACCGGGGTTTTGTAAACAGGGATTTTGAAAACCGGAATTTTGAAAAAGCCATTTTTTGGATCACTCACGATCGTGAAGATTTCATTATCGCAAACAGATTAAAAGAAAGAACTTATGCTGTTAAAATTTGAGTGGATTAAGGTTTTTCTAACTATATTATCAATGTAAACGTTTTCTTCATTCGTAGCCAAAATGTCGTAAGGGTAAATTGATAAAAAATTCATTAAAAATATTGAAAATTTTGGACGGATCAGTTTCAATTCATCAATTGATGGAATTGCGGTATTGCCTGGTATATTGTTCAAAATGCCATTAACAACCTTCGATTTAGATTTTAAGTCTACAGCGAAACAAAACTAACTAAGTTCTTTGGTTTATGGAATTAAATACAGATAAACCTCGTTCAATGATCCCTCCAATAATTAACTACCTCGATTTAACGAACTTCGTAAACTGATAAAAAATCTCGATTTACGAACAAAAAACCTCGAATTAATGTTACTCAAAAATTTGTTTTGACTGTTATTTTGTTAAGTGTTGATTCTTTGTTTTCCCATATAAAATAGTAAAAAAGAAATCCTTGTTAACGAATTACCTCGGTTTACGAATTTACGATGTACACATTGACTTCGTTAAACGAGGTTTGAGTGTATATTTTTGTTTGGAATTTACGTTTTGAAATTTTGTGTTTAGCGCCGCATTATTTTGATTCTTTCTCAATTTTTTGGCTAAACTGTTTTTATTATAATTCAAATTCAGTAATGAATTTGTCATCCATGGTTTTATGGATATCTGGATTACCAATTATGGTATAATAAACTCCGCTTCCAATTTATATTTTTATTTTTACACACAAAAAATGAAATTTATTTTTTTACAAAAAATTAAATTTTTATTTTATTAATTTTCAAGAGGCAACTCAACCAATGGTGAATTCTACAATGACAATTATTTTCTTTTTCTTACTTACTCTACCCCTATAAACCGACCGGTGCAAACAAATTCTACAAACCATATAACGCGACGCCACAGTTTAATTTTGAAAGCGTACCTTGGGAGTTTTGTGCTCAATTTATTATTAATCAATTCAATGGTAAGTTTATTAATAAAAATCGAATAGGCCAAATTTGGATCATCAGTAGAGAATACCGAAGTCTAGTCACAAAACGTCAAACTTTCTGACAAATTACTATAATTAATTCTTGTTTGCCATCGAGTTTGATATTGCGGGATATTCTTAATTGGACTGTGTGATTTTAATGCTTATCGTCAGTAAACTTTTAATCTCAAGAGAGAATCTGAAATGAAATGTTTTCGAAAAGACGTGTTCAATACGTTTTCATAATTGAACTTGCCTTAGTAACACTATTCATTAAAGAATCCAGCCCAAAAGAAGCACACAACAACAAATATTTATCCTTCAAAGATGAATCCTGTAACAAATTGAATTTTTACCTCAGTATGCCAGAAAAAAAAAATTTAATTAGAAATTAAATATAAAACTTTCCCCAATTCCCTATTCCCAGGGAATTACCAGAATGAAAAAATATGGCAAATCGGACCAAAGTAGATCATTGGAAAATATTGAGCGTTTTAGAGAAAGTGTGAAAGAAGATCACCAAACACCTTTAGGCGACGATCCATACAGTTGGTAATTCTAATAAAACTTTGCACGGAATACTGCATTCCGATTTACACCTTTCCATACAAGATTCAGCTAGTTTAGTCTTTTAATGCAGCTGATTTGATAACACTCTCTCTCTGGCTTTCACATCTCATGAAGGGATTTCGCAGCCTGCACAATGGCCCTCCATCCATCTCGATCCATTGCTCTCCTCCTCCAGTTTCGACATCCTCATGCTCGTAGATCTTGTTCGATGTCGTCACGCCAGCGCAGTCGGGGTCTTCCTCTACGACGCACTCCGGCTGGTTGTTGGTGAAACACTTTATTTATCATCCGTTGTTGTGGGGACCTTGTAACGTGGCCGAGCCATCTCACTCGATTGGATTTAATGAATCCGATGATATTGCTGCCTCCGAGGAGTTGCTTTATTTCGTGACTCATACGAATCCGATATTCGTTGTTCGCAACTTTAATTGGGCCAAAAATTGAACGGATGACCTTCCTTTAGAAGGTAGATAACAATCTACAATCGTTAGAGATCATGGTCCAGCTCCCGCTTCCGAAAGTCAGCACAGGTCTTATGAGTGCTTTATAAAATGCGAGCTTGCACGACTGCGATAGATGTTTCGATCGCAATAATCTTGATTGGGCGTAGAAAACTCGTTGTCCGGCAGCGATTCGAGATCTTCTTTCTGCCTGCATTTCATTCAATGATGTTATAACTGACCCGAGGTATTTAAAGTTTTCGACGCCATCAAAATTGTGGTCGCCAATTTCGAGATTTGCCATAGAGATGTTCCTAGGGTGTTGCTAAATATTTGGTTTTACTGCTGTTCACCTCCAAACCAAGTCTTCTTGCGCAGCGATCGAGCGGTATGAAACTCTCTTTGATATCGCTAGGTCTTCGGCCAAGAAGCGCGATATCATCAGCATGCATATCGAAGAATTTGGCCGGATTTATTAAATGTAGTATTTTTAATATTTGATTTGATAACACGTCGGGTGATTAATTTTGAAACACCCAGTATGTTTCCTTTTGGCTCGGAAAACTTTATTGAAATGAGATCGGAATAGTTTATTAAACATGATAGAAAATTGGAATAGGCTGATTGATTTTGTATATATATACACCCAGGTCCCGCTATGCGTCTATTCGTTGTGCGTCTATTCCTTTTTTGCGTCGGTTTAAAAAAAACCCAAACACCCGCTCTGAGTCGGTTTTTCGTTATGCGTCTTCCTTTTTTTCTTATATTTTCGAGTTTTGGCATACAATTAATGATTATTCTCGTTGCCATGAGAAAATTTAGTAAGAATAATAATGCATACATAAGTATTTATGTATTATTTTAACATTATATGTAATTATTATATTAATAAAGTGATATTATTTGGAACGTTATCTAGATATATGTGTAGTAAATCGTAATTCTTTCTGAAAACACATATATTTTAAATTATTCGTTATGCGTCGAAATTCAGTTTGCGTCTCTACGTGTGGAACCGAACTGCGACGCAAAGCTGGACCTGGGTGATTATATTCAATTATTTTGTTAGTTATACCTTCGACAGACACAAACATTTTCGCACCATGATGTAAATTTTAATCTTTGCGATCGCGAAAGTTAGTTATTTTGTTAGTTTTACCTTCGACAGACACAAACGCGATTTATAAATTTCACCAAACCTCATTCGACATAACATTTGCATTCTGTCTGGTTTTATTTATTGGAAATATGTCACAGTATTCAGAAGGTGCAACAGCAAAAGTTTACTAGTTGTTCAATGATGACGGCTGAAAAAATAAACGTCATTATCGAAGTTACATGAGCTTACAAATTAAAAGGGGGACTTTGATTTAAATCAAAATATCAGTATTTATTATTTATAGCTGAAATGAAAAATTATCTTAAAATTTATTATATTCAGTTTGAATTCAATTTATTAGAATTTGAAAAATTCATTATAACAATTATTATAATTTAAAAATTAAAAATATTATTTTTTACGTAGTTGTTGTTTTATTGCAATGGTTTTGTTGTGATTGTTCCGTACATTGGTCTATTTCAGTATATCTCGAATTAAATACACATTCGTAGGAAATTCTTCCATTTGGCGTCAAATCTGTATGACAACGACTATGATAATTCATACTTACTTATACACAATCAACTTCCCAACCACTCCATACTTTTTCTTTCCTTTAACGCTGGATCGCGGATAAATTAGAATTTAATTTGAATTATTTGAATTATATTTAATTTGATTGTTGCGATTCTTGCAGATCTTCCATCTATAATTCAAATTAAATTCTAAAAATATTAAATTGTAAACCAAAATTTATGACTTTAAATTATATCATAAGAAATATACAAAGGTACTTGGGAATTAATTTGAGATATTTTTTACCATTGTGTACATGGAAAATAAGAAAAGGGGAGATGGGATTTTCGTTCTCCGTCCAAAATAGTGTTTTGGTGATAATTTATTTAAGGTAATATGGCGCATTCCCTAAAATATAACAAACAAGCCACACTTTTCAAGTTTAAATCTCTTCACGGAGATAAATGTTATTAAACATTTACAAACCATTTTCATTTTAAACCAATATATAATAAATAATATTGGAATGAGGGCAGGTCAGCGATTAAAAATGAAATGTATCGAAGATAACCACTATTTTGTGTTTTAATTGGTCAGGAATATAGGTCTTTTATATTTTGTGAAGCTCTTTACAAACAAAATATGTGTACTACTTACATCGTATTCCTATTTTATTCTTGTATTCTTTTAGTAATCTTACACGGCATGAAATAAACATTCTTTGTCTTTTCATTGTGTTTATGTGGATTAGTACTGAAAACGAATTGCCATAAAATTAATACTCAAAAGATTTTATTTTAAAATTTAAAATATTCTGAACGCTAATGCTTTAAACTTTTTATTTTTCTCTTGTACTCCTATTGTGTACGTTTCTTATATAAGATGAACAGCACATATAACTTATAATCATTTCTGTTTGGTTATCATCAGATTTGGGTTTTGTTTTATTTTAATTTATCGTGTATCCTTGCAAGAGACATTTAAGACATATAATTTAGTTTGACAAGATTAGAAATGAAGCTTTCTGGCCTTTTTTCTAAATTTGTAAGCCCAAAGAAATTTTAAGGATTACCTATGCAAATAGAAAATGTGAAATAGAAATGTTCTAAGAGTAGTTAAAATTTATTGAAATTAAAATGTAATGGCCTTAAGATTATCATTTGACTTTTCGGGTGAACTGCTATTTAAATAAAATCGTTTTTGATTAAAACAGTTGAAAATATTTTAATATTGAAAGCGCACACACTTGTATAATTAATAATGATTATGTTTAAGAACGTTACTTTTAAATTTCAAAATATTTTATGTTTAAGTATAACAACAATTTCACTCAATTTAACTGGTGTGCTGAGATTATTTTTAATGGGATTAAATTATATGCTCGATACCTAGGAGACCCAACGACCCCCAGATCGCAAAGATCTAAGCCGCAAAATAAAACACTGTGTGTGTGTGAAACTTTTACAAAGCGGTAACTATTGACAATATTTCCAGTTCATTGCACTGTGTGAACAAATAATTTGTGCCCGAAATTCACACAATTTAATCCAAAACAAAGAAAACCTTTATAACACATTTTTACCCAAAACCGCATAACTTCTTCCTAATTCCAAGTACACACACACACATTTTACAAACATTTTTTGTTGTTGTACAGTTCTCTTATTTACATTTAAAACTATGTGTACATAAAAAATAATAAAAATAAAGAAAATTGTTTTTACAAAAATCGACCGCAACCGACCAACTTAAAATAAAAAGCACAAGATAAACAATTTACGATAAATTAAAAAAGTTTATCTCGTTTAAGATAAACAATGCGGATTATAACAGGCAGAAAATGGTGTTAATTTATTATATGAGAGAATTTTTGGATTGGAGTGAAAATTTGGGGTTGTTCAGCCATTTAATATTTACTTTTTAAGAATAATTTCTGACACGACAATTTTAAGTTATTTCTTGAGAATTTTTGTAGGTTCATGTTTATCCACTAATAAATATGCTTATGTGGGATATTAGTTTTTCGTCATATATGGTTTGGTTTTGAGTAAAATAACTAAAGAGATTCAAAGTTACAAAAGCAAACAAAATGGCTTTTTGTGTAATGAATTTGCCCAGGGTGGAAAACCGAAATCGAATTACTCGTATTATAATTTCGTTTAGATTGAAACTTACTAAATATAAAAATCCAAAGATGAGGAACCTATTTTCCCTCCTTGTGTATTTTCCCCATTTGTAATGGAAGGTCGCGGTATAGAGGCCGGACATGGTATTTGTTCGGGTATGTTTGTCGGTTGGGGGGTTCATTTCATTGGCCTCGTGCTTCCATTTCAAAAAGTTTTCCATGTCCTAACTTTTACAACTATTCTTCCGGCAGCACAGCAAATCACAAATCCTCACATCATTAAAAGATTTAGTTTTTCATTTTTTTGTTAGAGAAATAATTATTTTAAACATAAATAAACATAAATCAAAAAAAAACGTAATACAATTATACATAGTTTCTAAACTTCCCCATGAGATTAATTTTAATAATTTAAGAACTTATAAACTAAGAAATAAGAAATATATAGTATTAAATAATATTAAAATTAAAAGAAAGAGAAAATACTAAATTTATTGAAATCATGTGGAAATAAGAAATACATTATTCCACCATTGGTAGTCGAATCTAATTATTTATAAGAATTTATTTACTTCGATTTATTTTCTTTGTGTAAATTTTTTAATTGTTTTTTTTTTGTGTGTGTGCTTTTATCAATGAAATAATAGTTTTAATTTGTTCAAAAACTTACGGTTATTATGCAGGTGGAATCCTCCCAAGAGCGCTCTGGTGGTGTACCTGTGTATTTGTACCTATACGACACGACACGACGGAAAACCTATAATTTATTATTGCACTGATATCCACACATTCGAATTTTTCTTAATGTTTCACGTTTTTGTTATTTTAATTTAGAACTTTATCTTTTTGATTTTTTTTTCTTTCTAATTTTTTATTTTTTTTTTTTTTGGCAAAATTTTATTTATCTTACCACTAAAACTTAACAAACAAAACACCTAATAACTATCCATCCCCCTCGCGCCCATTTAGTAATTTCGGTGCAATAATTTTGACACCATTTATAAATTTTATGCGGCTTTTTTGTTATACCGTACAACCCAAAGTGGACAAAATCTTCCACTTGCTTGGTTCTGTCGATTTTTTTTCCGGGTCGTCGATTACGCGGGTACCCCTTACCACCTCGGTTGCATTCAGTGAATCCGATATTTTTTTCCGATGTATCCGTATGCCAAATGACTTTGGACTTTGGTTGAATTGATTGGAGTATCGCCTATATCGCAATCGAACGACCGAATTTTATTTTAATGTTAAACTTTTCTGCGTGAATACAGCAAATTGAAGGGTCCCGTAAGATGTAGTCCCGTATCTGAATAGTAAGGTTAACACGTGAATTGCGAAATATTTATACGCAATATATAAAGAAAAATCCCAAAAAAAAATCGAGATAAAAACTTACGTGAGATTTCCGTGCGTGTCCTTGCGTCTTCTACGATTTATTATTTAATTTTTTTTTATAATTTTATAAATTAGTTCGCTCCTTGAACTAATTATAACCTAATGAAAAACCCAACAAAATTATTTTTTTTTGTTTTTTTTTATTAAAGACTTTGGTCGGTTGTACCTAATCGAGTACACAAATTCAATAGACCGAAATGAATTTTAATTTTCTGTTTGATGTTGCTATTTTAAAGGGTAAGTATATACCGGTCTGGAGTATAGAGTGGTCTCACTCATACCAATATTCGTTGTCCGAGAGTGATGTACTGCAATGCAACGCCGTTGTTCTAACCAAATGTAATCTTGTTTTATGGCTATTTCTCAAGGTGATGAGATCATTAAACTCAAAAGAGATAAAATTAAATAAATAACGAAATATGCCAGCTGATCTAAGTGTTATATACCGAACCACAGGGTGGTCGTTACACATTGCATGCGAATGGAAGTGATATTGCTTGGTGAGTAACTCCTAGCCATTCTGAGAGCAGTTCTTGAAATCGGTGGATATTTCCGTCGGCGGATTATAGTTTGCATTAAAATTCTTTATATTATTCAATTTTTCACCGGTTATTTACCCAGTCGGAAATTTTCGCCGATTTTTGTTTAGTAGCGAAATAAATAATAGAATTCTTGCAAGCAAATTTAAAAAAAAATGATTAAAGTAGCCGGCGGAAAATTTGCATAATATAAAGAATTTTAATGCAAATTACAATCCGCCGACGCAAATATCCACCGATTTCGAAAATAGCGGCCCGTAACCAAAATTTTTGGAATATTTTGCTTGTGTGAAAATATAGAAACCACAAATAAATTATCAAGCATTTTAGTTTAAATTTTTGACTTATAGATGGCAAATGTGTAAGAATCACAACAATCAGTTTCGATCGGATGAGATAATTGATTTGGAAAAATCAGCCTTCTCATCAGATCGCGACGACTGATGTTGTAATTCGAGAGTACTGAAAATAGATCAATATACGGAACAAACACAATAACACCAGCTGCGTTTTTTTTTAATACAAGCGAGTAGAGTTCGCGATAGCTATTTTCAAATTTGTTCAATTTAAAATTAAGTATTTAATTTTTTTTAAAATTAAATAATTTAGATTTAATAGGAATCTATGTATAACAAAAAAATCCATCACAAAAGTTGTATGGTTTTCTTATAATATCGTTGTTCTGCATAGTTCCGTATAATAACGGAGTAGTTCAGAACTATCCAGAACAACGATATTACAAGAAAACTATACAACTTTTATGATGGATTTTCTTGGTTATACATAGATTCCTATTACATCTAAATTATTTAATTTAAAAAAAAATTAAGTTTTTAATTTTAAATTGGATAAATTTGAAAAATAGCTATCGCGAACTCTACCCGATTGTTTTTAAAAAAATGCAGCTACCATTACAATCGAAAAACCAAACTAAAATTTTAGTTTAGTTTAATAATCAATAGCCAAGTGAACATAATTGTATTATAATGCACAAATATATGTTATTTATTTGAAATATTCATTATCTTAGACAAAATTGTGATGTAACAGAGCGTCAGAAGTATATTTTGCGATTGTTCGGTAGTTAGTGTATTACACTCCAAAGTTATGGAAATGAAGTCAAAATACATCCTAATTCGGTTCTAATATTCGGGTTATAGTTTTTGTAAATTCTCACGCACATAGCTTTCGTTTCGTTTTGAGTATTTTTTGTGTTATTTGATAAATCGATTTTTTTTATTTTCACAATATTTCGCTTACTTGCTATACTCCTCCCCTTTTTTATTATTAATTTTTCCGTATAAACAACAGTTGGCTAGCTAGGACGATCAATAGATTAATTTTTATTGCCTATGTTTTTTCTCTCCTTCCTTTTTTTTGCCTTTTTTCTACTATATATAATTAATTTTTACTTTTACAAATCAGTAGATACTCCTGATGATGACCTAATAAATCGAAATCGATCGAGTGATATTTTAAACTTTTTGAACAAAAATTTTTAATTAAAATATTCAAAAATCTAATTTTTGCGAAATAAAAAAACAAGTGTTTAATAAAATGTGTTTATTAATCTCACAATATTGTTTCAATTCAATCAATTATTTATAATATCATATCAATTTATTTAATAATGATTGAAGATTTACACATTAACAAAAAACGATAACCATAAACGCCAAAATATATAATTTGAGGTTATTGTTTTAGTTGTTTTTTAAATTTGATCAACACGGTTCGGTTCCGCCTTTAACTTAACAATGTGACATAATAGGAACCGCCAATTTGATTTAAAAATTTCATAGTGCTGAACATTTTTATAGCGTTTGCCGCACATATTCCCAACTGTTGAGTGCCCTGCAAGGGCCCAACGTTTTCGATTTTCCATACATTTTGTCATATTCAACTTAAAGGTCGGAACGAAACGAAAACTACCTCGACCTTAATATTTTTCGAACGTGGAAAAAAGATAGACAACACTGGTAACATAAAGGCTACATATCTTTAGGTTTTCTTTATAACATTATAAGAACATGTCTTAGCGTGAAATAAATTTGGTATGTGTGTGGTGGTCTTCTGAGTATTACTACCAATAAGTACATGACATAATAATATTATTATATTTTATATTATATTTATATTTTATAAATTTCGGTAGCACATATAAATTTATAGTTCATATAAATAAAGACGTTTCTCGTATAATTGTATAATATTTTAAATTAAAAATAAACTGAAAATATTTGATTTTTTAACTCATAGATGAAAAATTAGTTAGAATCACAGTTTCGAACGGATGAGATTATTGATTTGAAAAAATCAGTCACGACGATTGGAGTGTGTTCAAAAATTCTACAATGTCGAACATTGTTCTAGCTGTCATTGTTTAGTGTAACAATTTACCTCTACATCAATATTGTTACAAACGTCAACTAAAAGACAACAAATTTCACTTGTCATAATTTTTTGTGTTTTTCTATAATTTTAAAATGGACAAAATGGACATGGAAGAATCATTAGCTGTCGTGGCTATTGAAAAATACAGAAATATTTTATTTAACGTAAGTGTAATATTATTTTACAATTGAAATTACAATATATTTGTAACAGGAAAGTACATATGGCTGTCTAAATATTTTATAGATGGTTGCAAA
Organism: Nephrotoma flavescens; assembly: GCA_932526605.1. Lineage (NCBI taxonomy): Eukaryota > Metazoa > Arthropoda > Insecta > Diptera > Tipulidae > Nephrotoma > Nephrotoma flavescens. The sequence goes on along the minus strand of OW052221.1, from coordinate 169,394,326 downwards.
AACACACAATCAAGGCCTCTCGGATAATGAAGACGAGGAAGAAATTAGTAGATTACAAATTAGCCGTATTAAACAGAAACCCCCCAGAATTACGGGGTATATTAATGATGTTGTGAATTTCTACGATGAAGTAGAGTTCCATCAAAATTTTCGTTTAAAACGCCTTGCATTCGAGAAGCTTCTGGAAGAAGTTTCACAAGTCGTTATGTTGATGAAAATAAAACCTTAGGGAGGCCACAAACAAATACTAAACATCAACTACTTTCTGTAATTTGGCTCCTGGCAACCCTAGATTCATATAGGTATTTAAAAAATATTTACAGAAAAAATATACATTTTAAATTTATTATCAATTCCAGATCAGTTAGCGAACGTTTCAATATGTCTAAAAGCATGTTATCGTATTGTTTCATTAGAATTATTAATGCTTTGAATTTAATATTGAAAAAATATATAAAATGGCCAACAGGAACCGACATTGGGATTATTAAAAATAAATTTGGATCGAACAGTGTTTTTGAAAACTGTATTGGAGTGGTTGATGGCACATATGTTTCGCTTTCCGTTCCATTAAAAGACGCAACCGCCTACACGAACAGAAAATGCTTTACCTCTATGACTTTGCAGGCAATTTGTGACGCGGACAAGCGATTTTTGGATGTGTACACCGGATGGCCAAGCTCAGTGCCAGATATCAGAATTTTTAAAAATTCTGATATTTATCAATTATCTCAAGATAATTTATTCAGGTTTTTTCCAGCAGGAGAATATATTCTAGGGGACAAAGCATACCCATTATTAGATTGGTGCATAACACCGTTTATGGATCGAGGAAATTTGACGCCAGCACAAGTCGAATTTAATAAAAAACATTCTTCCTGCAGGCAAGTTGTCGAACGAAGTTTTGCATTGCTGTTTGGAAGGTTTCGTCGCTTAAAGCACCTTGACATGCATCGAACGGATTGGTTAGCAGCAACTATTACGGCCAGTTGTGTGCTTCACAACATTTGTCTACAATACGACCAAGATATTTTAAATAATTATATCGCCGAAGGAACGTCTGCCCAAATTACAAACAAAACAGATGGAAATCAAGCTGCCACTAGTAGGTTAAATGACAATAATAGTCGGGCTAGCATTGCAACGATTAAAAGAAATGATATTTGCTCAAAATTATCCCACTCAGTTCAACATTTTATTTAAAATAATTATTTTATACTTGTACATATTACAATTAAAAATTCATTGAATAAATATACTATACATATTCACTTTCTATTTTTCATAATTTGAACAATTTCTTTCAAGCTTTCGTCAGCAGATTCGCACAATTGTAGCATTTTTGCTTGAAACTCGTCAGTTTTTCGTTCTCTTTCCATTCTGTTCTTTTTTATTTCTTTGAGTTCGTCAACAAGTATTTGTGATTTTGACTTCCGTCTAACTTTTCCTGGAGGTGGACCCAGAGATAGATCATCATCAGAATCTAAAATAAGAAATTTGTAAAAAATGAATTAATATATATTTACTGCATATAATAATTATTAGGTATATTATAATTTCAATAGAATATTAATTTATTATTTAATTATGGGTTGTATACCATTTGATGATATTTGATTATCCTGTGTTATTTGCAACGATTTTTTTGTTAAAGTTATTGGCTCAACTGGTCTGAGGCTTGAGCATATATTTATAGGATTTGAGGAATGCTGCCTCCCGAATAAGTCTTTAAACTCGTCGTAGTATTCAAATTCCATAGGTTCGGCACCAGTGCGACGATCATTATCGCATTTTTTATGGTACAAACGTTTCAAATTAGCAAACTTGTCCTAACATTGTGTTTTGGTCATAGTATGCCCATGTATCATCATTAACGAATGTATTCCTTCCCATATATCGTCGCTTTTTAATTGACCGGTGCCGAACATATATTTTTTTTCTGTATAACTACTTAATAAATCTAAAAATCTTTTTACTTCAAATAACTCTCGTTTGAGTATAGTTTGAGCAGGATGGTTGATTTACAGGATACTGATCCGCGGCTTCTGAACTATTTAACTCGATATGATCATTTACTTGGTATGGTTCTTCAGAAATATGTTGAGAGGTTTCGTTATTATCAGAAATTCTCACCTGATTAGCTAACGATAAATTTTCGTGCTCGTTAATCAGGGCTCTTATTCCATCATCTATTTCTACATAAAAATAATCACCTATTCAATGTGTATATAACGAATTATTATAAATTTCTATTCAAATGGACTTGGACGAAATACAATTTTTTCACAATGACTTACAAACATGGAAAATCCATACCCACACACAACATTCAAATTAAACAAATACTTATGTTTAATATTTTCTAGATAAATTGTTCCCTCATTTTCAAAATCGCGTAAACCATAAATCTATTGTTTTGTTCATATTTTTAATAGGACTATTTTCATTGACAATTTAATAACACGAATCCCACCAAATCATAACCACAAAAAATTGATATTTAATAAACATTTATTCTAAACTAAAAATTTATTAAATTAATAATAAATTTTAATTAGTTTTATTACCTGAATCACTATTAACACATAAAATTTCATTATTATTTATAATAAATTGGTTATTCTCTTCGTTTAATGCAAACGAGTACATCTTGTTGATTTTTTGACAGCGTGAAAGGCAGTAGTTAGTAGAGTTGAAAATGACATTCCTAACAATGTACATAAATAATTTTTGAACGGTAAAAGCACATGTCCGCTGTTACAATGGAGGTTTATGAACGATGTAGAACTGTCATTGTTAACAATATTGTTACAATGTAGAATTTTTGAACACACCCCAGGCGTTGTATGTTTTACATTGAATATTGTCTATATATTAGAACAATACCATGTAATTGTAGTACTAGCGAATTACTGTTTAGTCTACGAAATTCGATTCTTTCAAATTTTTCATCTATATTTTCACAATTAACTTTACAGTTAGATGGTATTGTTTTATATATAGACAATATTCCAATGTAAAACATACAATGTAAGTCGTCGCGTCCTGATGAGAAGACTGAATCAATACACTCATCCGGTCCAAACTGATTGTTGTAATTCTAACAAATTTTCCATCTATGAGTCAGAAATTGAAATTTATCAACGATCCAGCGTTAATGGAAAGAAAAACTATGCGGTGGTTGGGAAGTTGATTGGGTATAAGTAAGTGTCGATTTTCATAGTTGTTGTCACGCAGATTGACAATAAATGGAAGAACTCCCTACGATTGTGTATTTAATTCGAGAGTACTGAAAACATACCAATATACGGAACAATCACAATAAAACCATTACAATAAAATAACAAAGTAAAAATATGAAAATATTTGTTTAATATAATAATAATAATAATTATCATAATACAATTGGTTTAAATTTTTTATTTCTTCTTAAAATGGTACTATGTAATTAAACAAAAAAAAATGATATCTTCAAAATGTTGCAAATGAATTTTTTTTAAATTAAAATAATTGTAAAATATGTATAATTAATTCCTAATTAGTTACTAACTAATTAGTTAATTTAAAATGTTAAGGTTCTTTCATTTAATCAACATAATAATATTACATCGCCTCAAAAGTTCCCGGTCTGACACATAGATGGTGCCTCAACTTTAAAACCCGCATATAATTTTTAAATTCTACCAACCTTCAAATGATACCTGTTAAAATTTCATGACATTTTGATGAATAAGTTTACAAGTTACAGTTGTTTTAGTGACGCTACTTTTGTTAATTTCAAAACAAAGGAAAAAAAAATCGTTTGTTGATTAAACACTTACCGACTTAATGGCACAGTGGTTAAAACTGATCCAAGCGTTTGGATCGGGAGGTACCGGGTTCGAGTCCCGATAGGGGCTGGATGTAAAGTGAAATTTCATCAACAGATTACGATCTTTGGTAAAACACCTATGACCCTCTGTCGGTGTACAAAACCCATTGGCCGACCCATCTTCCATGCCAGTATAGGCTGACATGGAGTTTGCAATTGACAGATGATCTTAAATCTGCCACCGATGATGCACCACGCTCTGGACGCCCAAACGAGGCTATGACTCCAGAAAACATAAAAAAAGTCACGAAATTGTTTTGAAAGACCATAAAGTGAAGTAGCGTGAGATAATTAACATTGCAAATATATCAATGGAATGTGTTGTTGGTCATAGTTGGCACGAACATTTGTCCTTCAGAAAGCTGTGTTGGAAGTGGGTACCGCTGTTTGGAGCTGTGTAAACGCAATAAAGACCGTATTCGTCTGATTTGGCCTCAGCGATTATACCTTGTTTGCAGACTTAAAAAAAGCTCCAGGGAAAGAGATTTGGCTCCAATGAAGAAGTGATTGCTGAAACTGAAGCTTATTTGAAAGACAAAGATAAATCGTTCTACATCGAAAAGGCATCGAAATGTTAGAGAGGGCGTTAGACTGATTGTATCGCTCTAGAAGGAAATTATGTTGATGAATAAAATGAATTTTTCCCAAAAAATTGTGCTTTCTTTGTTAGACAGGGAACTTTTCAAAAGATCTGTTACATTTTTTACCAAATACGACAACCAGACATTTTTCTAATGACAACCACCAGGCTTGCTATAAAAGACTACCATTGCACATGCTACCATTAAAATCATTAGACATATTACTAAAAACCATAAAGGCACCTGTTTCACAAGACAGCTAGAAGATATTTTATTAGCAAGAATCATCAGACTTGTTGTTATCAAAGACAACCACAACACATGTTACCATTAAAATTCTCTAGACAGATCTTTGAAGACTCATTGTCTCAAATTCACAGAGTTGTATTCAGGCTGACTTGAGCTTGTTACTTGATCAGTCTTTAGTTTGTCTTACGTAAATTACTCACGACACGTTTGCTGGGTGGGCAATAATTTTGTACGTTTGTCTACTGCGTATTTTTTTTATTTACCTTCGACTTTGATTGGGTGTATTCCAATCCAAGTCGAAGGCAAATTAAAAAAAATACGGTTTGTATGTATGCAAAACACAACCTGTGCTTTATATATTATACCACGATCATCAAATTAAAGATATTCTAATTAAAGGTTGCGGAAAATGGTAAAATTCTAAATGAAAACTTCCTTAAAATTGAAAAAATATTATCAAAAATTAAAGATAAATAAACAAAGTTTACGCTCAGAAGAATGTAAATTTATTTTTCTGCAACATTTACGAGATATAAATGAGTTAAGTAAAAAAAAAACTTAACAAAAAGAAGTTCATATATTTTGACAATGCACCTAGACTACCAGGCACTACGGCTTGATACGTCATCAAATGTATGTCTAAAGTTTCTTTTCTGTACTGTAGATGGCAGTAATGTTCGTAAAAAATACTTGACATTTAGGCGTTTAACGAAATGTTTAATGCATATTTTAATAATATGTATTATAATAAATTAATTCTTACCTTCAATATACTTTTAGTTGATACTATTGTAGAAACTATTGTAGAAATTACTGCTTTTTCCCAGCGATTCACGTTCCAAAAAAAAAAAAAATACAAAAAATTTATCATTTATTTGATTATACTACTGTAATGAGGCCATTAGTATCCAGCTACACTGGTTTTGCGTTTTTGACGTCTTTTAAGTACTTAACATAGTAGTAGGTAAACAATTTGTGAATTTAATAAATTTTTAATTTGGGGTTTCAATTGTTCGAAACTGATTGTTGTGATTCTTACACATTTGTCATCTATAAGTCAAAAAATTTAAAAATATTAAATTTTACTATACCTTTTAAACAAATAACGTGTTGTGTTAATTCTGTAAATATAGTTTAATCAAATTCCAAGTAAACAAATCTAAAAGTGATTTCATTATCACTCATTTATTTCCTCAGATAACCTTGCAGGCGCAAAAATGTATACACCAAAAATGTACTTTTTGGTGTATACATTTACGCGAACAGTTTATGAACGGTTTTTATACTTCCCACCAACACATATGCATATAATAAGCATTGTAAAAAAAACTATTCGTAAAGTATTCGCAACATGTACACTTTTGATGTAGACATTTTCATTGGATGTTAATAACAATTGCGTATTTTCAAAGCCATTATCCGTTGTTTTTCCAAAGAAATCTGTGCTGTTTTAAGAAACTGGGTTTTGTGCGATATTTTGTGGTAAAAATTTGACCAAGTAAGTATTTAAAATTTTGTATGTACATATTTAAAATCTATAGATTACATTTATAAACATCTCAGAAATACCATTGATGCAACACATGAGAAATATATCAGAGGATGCTTAAAGAAAATAATAACAGACGAGGCAACCTGCTACTTTTCCTGGCGCGGACAACTCAACAATATATCCGTAAAATCGTATGCCACAATGGATATTTTGAAAGGTAAACTATTTGTACTTAGTATTTAATATACTGTACAAGTGGTGCAGTGGTTAAAGCTTCGACACTTGGACCGGGAGGTACTGGGTTCGAATCCCATCAGAAGCAGGATGTAAAGCGAATTTTCTTCATTGATTACGATCGGTGATGATAATAAACACAACTTATAGACCCTCTGTTGTAGTGCAGAATTCAGCGCCGACCCACCGTTCATGTCAGTGTGCAGGTTGACATGGAGCTTGCAACGTGCAGGTGGTATACTGTAATTGTGTGAGTAGGTGAATGGGTGGGTGAGTGCATGAATGAAAAAGGAGAGTATTAATTGACCTTAAAAGGACATTAAATCTACTGGATGATTAATACTTTCTTTTAATTAAAAAAAAAATATACATATGTTATAATCATTATTTTATTGCAGAGGAGGCATTATCAAAATTTCCCACTTTCTATAAGCAGAACTGAGTTATTTTAATATTCATAACATATAATAAGACCAATTTTTGTTATACCTGACATTAATAATATTTTATATTTGATGAATTTTATTTGACCAAGAAGGTCTCGCACTAAATGCCACACTGAGCTTATGGTGCAAAAGTCTTCATAAATAATAAGACTTATTTTTGATTGTACCTGAAATATGATAAAATAATGCAATAGTAAATAAAACAATCAAATTCGATAATCAATCAACTTGTTTTATTATAAATCAATTTAAAATAAATTCGTTCCATAAACAGTACGTAAATGCTATCCAAATTTAATTCGTAAACAGTACACCTAAAAAATGCATAAACGATTCGCTTAAATCGTACACAATACGAGCTCTTTTATATACACCACTACATACGCTTGCCTTCGCAAATTTGTTACACTTCTCACATGATAAAAGTACGGTTTACGTATCATTCCTGTTCTTTTTTCGCGTATTTGCGAACACCTTAGTAGTGTGAAGTCTTCGGAAAATGTACGTTTTCGATACGCCTGGTCTGGAGGGAATCTACTTTTTAATTTATACAATTTTTTCTTCTCAATTCTATTTACATTACTTACAATAAATAAATAAATAAATAAAAATATATAAATAAGTAAAAATATAGATAAATATAGGATTAAACTTGGGAGTATCATTGTAATATTTATTAAAAAACAACAATAAATTTTATTTTAACATTTATCTAAATATAAACACAAAATAGCAACAAAAAAAATTTGCAATCGCGCAACTATTTACTTATCATCTTTCAAATAATCCCGACGTTGCGAGGTTGGGAAAAATGCTCATGATGTTTTTGGTGAAGTTTCATCAGAATTTGACATAAACACAATGATAAAAAATGACATCACACATATTAAAAGTGTATATTATACACTCACTGTAAATTCTCATGAGAAAAACGTACAAAAACCATAAGCAAAAGAAACGGATTAAATTCAAATTCGATAACTTTCAATTTTTTGATTTATGATAAATTAGGATACAAAACTGCCTATTTGAAAACTAGGTTCTAATATTTTAATTCTCAACAAAATACTAGCTTCTTTGCCAAAACGATTAACTCCATAAACCAAGAAATTGAAAAAAACCAGAAAATACAAAAATGGTTTTTTAAAATTCCTGTAAATTGCAACTTTAGTTACTTTTAATTTTGTCATTTAGTGTTGTTAACACTTATTATTACAGAAATTTGTTTGGAATATATATATACAGTTAGGAGATGTAATTGATATTAAAATTTAATATTGATCCGCCGCTTTGATATTAAAATTAAAAAAAAAAAAAATCGAAAACTGGATTTCGAAAATACGGTTGTTTCTAAATTTATTTTTGTTAAAATGTGAGCAAAATCGTCTTACGTAAATATCGAATATTACTTTCCATTTAGTCACGTTTCTTATGGTAATGATTAAATTAAAAGATAAAATTATGAAAAACTAAATGAAAACTTTATTTACCAACCAAATCAATCTTCAAAAATCATCGGTAATTATTATTGCAATTTCTAGTTTGCCAATAATGATTTGGCTCATCGGTTCCGGTTCAGTGGAATTTGTTAGTGACATGTAATTTTGCGCTAAACGGGATTTTTAAATTCCCATTCAATGAAATAAAAGAATTAATTAGATATTAAATTATCCCGTCAGAAACTGAATAGGACAAAAATATGAATTTAACCTTAATTAACATAAATCAATGCAATATTCTAATCCGATATTTATTTATTGCATCAATCCAATATTTACTTAATTTCACAACTCGTTATCGGTTCCTTTAAATTTCACCAGATAGAACTCATAACGTGCATACATTTTGCCAGTATTTTTTTATTAATAAACAACTGCTTTATGTCGTAGTAGTTAAATGCTGTTGTAATTGATAAACTGAAAAGGTTGATCATCACATCGAGACTAAATAAAATGAATAGGTAAAAGATTGTGAAGGGCATCGTCATCCTTGTCGTGTTTGTTTATTAACTTTTCAATCTTTTCTGGAGCGGAAGTACTCCTCGATTTACCTAGTACCAAAAGGGTTGTACGGCTATAGGTAGACATATCTGTGCATTGCATAGCTCCATATGGGGCCTTCAGTATTGACATGGAAAATTGGCCATAGTTGTGCTCATTTTCCCTGTCAGGATTCGAACCCGGTACCTCAAAACTCCAGAGCTTTAACCATTGTACTGCCCTGAAATATCTTCTCTGATAGTATTGAAATTAAAGTACTACTTTTAGGTAAAATATGCTAAAGGAATAACTTTTAAATTTTCCCATTGAATTAACGGATTCGACTTAAGTGAGTACGCCAAATTAGCCATGTAAAGATTTATTTAATCTTCATATGGTTGCCTGACCTGAATTTTTTGATAAACGTAGATGGCACGATTTTATTTGGTCATGTGTTTGTCAAAACTTTCTTTAAAAATTAATAGCAGTTCGTATAAAAAAGTTTTGATTTCAGTAAAGTATCGGTAAAAGGTATCGAGTACAAAAATCATGATATACTAAATAAAATATCCATACTATTATAGTATCGATACAAGTTGTGGTTTCCCAAAGGTAAGGCCCGTTGCACATTTTAGCTAAGCTAAGCAAGAAACGTAGTTTCTATCAGCATAGTTTAGCTCGCACAGGTCATTCCGCTGCACATTTGAGCTAATTACATCGCTCACACATATATTTCAATACAAAAATATTAATTACATAGGCGGGGCGTCATCTCCAAATGTCATGCAAATTTCAATATGTTATAAATATGTACACAATAATAGCAATATATGTGTGACCGATATAGCCGACTTTTGCAATCCAAAGACAACCCGAGCTAAGTTAGTTTGCATCGCTCAAAACAGAAAAACATAGCAGCATAGTTTAGCTCTTTATTTGCAAGGCAACCAAGAGCGATGAACTTAGCTCACATCGCTTAGCTTAGCTTAGCTGAAATGTGCAACGGACCTAATTAATACAAAAATATTACACAACTGAATAAAACTACGGATTTTAAAACACTTTTAGATTATCGTACTTGTTATACATATTTTGTTTCGAGTTTCCAAACCAAGCACTATTCAAGTTTTCTTACGAGAAAGCCGTGTACGAGTCCATCGGCGATTTTTATTAGCATTTGTTGGTTTTACCATTTGGGTTTCCCCAAATGATACCGATTGCTGATATAATTCTGAACCGTTCGCTTGACTATTAACATACTATACTACAAGGTATGAACTGCGTGCATAATAATGCGTGCGTACCTTCTGGATTAGTAATTTTTCATGTTAAAGTTCTTTTAACACTCTTTCACAAGCGTCGTATTAGCAAATATCCAAAAAAAACTGGTCGTGTAACCGGAAAAATTCCGGTGAAAACCGTAACCTGTAGAATTCCCTACGCTCAACTTAGTGTTTATTATTTTTAAGTTTAAACTTTTTGAAATCTTCTCTGAGGCTTTTATTTTCTTTTTTCCCCCATTGGCGCTACATCAAAATTAAAGTAATTAAATTTCTACAGATTAATAAATCATGATGCGTTCATTGAATTCCAGCGCTGCTGGATGAGGAACACTGGCTTCCATTTGTTGCACTGTTTCCATACAGGCATCCAAATTTGTTTTAACCCAAGCAATAGTTGAAATTGTCTTTGCATTTTATTACATTAAGAAAATTTAATTATACCGTTTGTCCATAAAATAACTAAGCAGTTACTCGTATATGGGTCGATTCTATATCATGCAGAATCTATTTGTCCGTTAATGTAAGCAATAAGGTGTGAAGGTATACATAATTAAATTTAATTGATTAATTTATCACCCAGATACTTGCCATAGAAATATATAATGAACTTAGAAATGTAGAGCGAAATTATATTTTTAGTAGTAAAATACAAAAAGGAAATTTTGTCTTTTAAATGTTTGGTTTTCTCTGACTTTGTTAAGAGTACAAAAAAATTAAAATCAATAATAGAATTTCTTGCAAATTTTAATGGTATGAGTGTATTGTGACTAACCTTGAAATTATTATTTTTTTGTTGGCATTCATTACTGTACGACATTCAACAATTTGTATTTCCCCTACCAGAAAATGTTCATCAAGCCTCAAACACAGTAACGCAAAAACTCTCACAAACATAGGAATTACATAAATTTTTGATAGTATTGAAAAATCTTTATTTGATTGTATGTGACTGAATTTTTTGTAAGTCAAGCAATTGATGACAACATAAGTGAACTTCTCGATGAAATTCTGTTCAAAAGATATGTTGCGATTATTTTTCTCTCCATGAGAAATTAAAATTATGTATTGGGCGTTCTACTGAATCAACTAATGAACTTGTTAATAAAAGTCATTAGTGGAGAGGCTATTATTACTTTTCTAACGGTAAAATCCAGCTTCACTGAGAGAAACCATTTAATGTTTTAACTTGTATAAACATGTTACTCTAGTAAAAATTGTAGAAGTGATTAAACACACAATTTTAATTCACTTGGGCAATTCGTTTAATTATTAGATGTTATTTTAATAACATAAGAAAATAAAAGTAATTTAATATGTGTACCTGAACTAAAAGTGACTTACAAAGTGAAGACGTGTTTTATTTTATAGTTAAAACATAAAATATTAATCACAAATCATAAAGAACCATTCAAAATGCCCCTTAATAGATTATAGCACACTACTTACATGAATTTCCGTAAGAACTGCCTTATTACTGTCTCAATGACTTCTTTACAAAAATCGTGTATGAATTCAACATCCTTCATTAGATCACGAAAAACTTCATTAAATATATGAATGACTTTAGTCCCGGGCACACAATAAAGTTCATTTGAGACTTCATTCAATGAGTCATGGTGAACTCATCGATGAGTTCATCGATTCCCTTCCAGTAGAGAATGAAGTTCTACGAAAAATTTTAATTTGACTCAAAAAATTTTCCAAAGGCCAAACGAGACCAATTTCTAGGTCAAAATTAAATAAAGAATAATATGAAATTCAAAATAACCGAGGTTTTCTGTAATTAATTTATTACAATGCCTGTTTTCCCGATATAGAGAAATATTTTAAAGCAAATTAAAACTAAACTAAAATAAATCTATAAATAAAAGTTGGAAACGTGCGATTGCGGGTTATGAAAATAATTGTATATGAGTTACACCTGAGCTTTATGGAATGTATATACGCTAGCAATGTGAAGATGGCAACAGTAAATTGGCCCATCCCATTCAAAATAATACTGTCGATTCAGTTTTATTATAGGGACACGGATTGGCCAACTATAAGCCTGGTACGTGCTGCAATCGTATATTTTTGTGTAGAGAATTAAAAATTGTGCCAAACATATAGTTTCTTTTATTTTCTACTTGAGTGCGAATTTAGAACAGCTCCTTGGGAAAGGGTCCTGAATTGCAATAAAATGATACAAATTTCTCATTAAAATATGCACACTAGTAATAAAGTAAAGTAAAGTAAAAGTCAGTCTTCCAATTTTAGGAAGCGCACTGTTCTTTTACGAAAACATTTCAGTTATCCATACGAGGCTTCAAAATTATGAAAATCCATTTTTTTACGATGGATAAAGCCATCTCTAGAAGTGTCGTGCCCGGTGCCAGGATATTTTATGCTCTAGCTACGCAAAACCACTTAACAATGCTTTTTAATCTTAATATGCTCGGTTTCACAATTGTTTGCACAATTTGAGCTTGCAAATTTAACTGAATATTTCACCATAATCCCATTTTTATTTTTTAAAATGTTTCATTCGCGATTTTCCACATTTAAATTACGTACATACTAGATGACCTGGTGAACTTCGTACCAGCTAAAATTGACTTGATTGTAAATCTTCATAAGCGATTATGAATCCCAATCAACCTTCCAACTCCAACTCGTTGAGATCGGCAATATTGGTCGCACTGTGTACGGTTTGAGTTTCGTTTGATGATTAAATGAAACCCGTTCGTAATTCAAATGAATTCAATGTCTTTTATTTTCATGGAAAAGAAATGAGGTTAACATTCAATGCAAAGCTCTGTGGTAGACTACGTTTTTCGCTTTAACAACAAACAACAAACAATAAACAAACAACGACAAACAGCCGACACGCGAACACGCTCCAAGTTAATCCCGCAAACTCGAATACCAGATGCACGAGGAGTTGAAGCCGTTGAATTCAATAGTTATGTGGAATAGCAGACTACTTCAACCTGGTTGATAACTGTGTCAACCGATTTGAAGGAACTCAGCTGTCCCGGAATGAAATTTAGATTGATCGCGTTGAGATCATCAACACCTTAGTTTTTTGGCGCCAATATCGCTCGTTTGCTCAGCCAATTATGTTTTTTTAAGTTTTACACTATGTTCGAAAAAACACGTCAAATGAACTCTGCCTTCGAATCGGTTGACTGGCAGAAATCAGTGGGCAATCTGATGAATCCGGTCGAGATATCAACTTCAATTTTCTCATTACGAATGTTCAACAATTACTTCGAAAATACATCTGCAGCTCGATCTTGTTGCAAAAATACTCGCATGTTGGTCGTCAATCGGAAGGTCTTCACAAATCACCGCGGATAATAGAATCATAGTTTCAACAAAAATGTTCTGATTGCCACGAAGATATTTCAACGTTCTGTCCAGCGCCTCTAGTGACCTTTTGTGGGACATCGTGCAGTCATTACAAACGATTAATTTACAACTCTGTAGAATCTTTGCCATTGCGCTGTTTTTGGCGGTGTTGCAAGTTGGTGTCTCGTTGATTTGCATGTTCAATGGCAATTTCAATGTAGAATGTGCAGTTGGTCCGTGTTCTAACAAAGTCGCTGCTATTTCAGATGAAGAAAATTCCAGGCAACTTCATGCGGTGATCATCTTGTACACGAACGAAATCTGTTGAAATTACCTTGTTATTCTTCACTGAGAATTTTACAATATTGAACTCCTCGCGTATCAAAACTAATCGAGCCTCGCCCAAAAATATTAGAATGAATTTGTGGTTATGTCTAAGCCTGCAAAGTCAATTTACCTTAATAGAATTGCTGATCAAAATGATTGTTCGCAAAATGTAAATTCTCTTTAACCAAATCGGTTTTCAAAATGCACTACCTTTTGCGAAAACGCAAGTCAGCCGGCTGAAATTGTCAATGGTGTCTATGGTACCGATATACTATCACAGCCAATCACTGCAATTTTGGTTTCGCCGATTCCATTCCGGTAATTTCGATATCCAAAATGCATCACGCACTGGAAGGCCTATGTCGTTGAAAATTATGATAAATTTCTGGAAATTACCGAAGTAGACCGGTATGCAAGCTATCGTAGCATCGCCCAGGAGCTGGAGATTACCCACAAAACAACAAATGGTCTAAAATTTGCATAAGGCTGGCTCAAAAAAGTATCTCGATGTTTGTGTGCCAGACGAGTTGACGCAAATAAAAACTTGATGGGCCGTGTTTCCATCTGTTAATCCTTGTCATGCGGAAACGATAATTGTCGAAGGCCGGCGAAGTGGCCCAAACGGCGGCCAAACCAGGATTGGCAACCGGGAAGGTTTTGCTGAGAGTTTGATGGAGGTCAGCAATTGAACCAACTAAAGGTAGCAATCGACACCGTTTCTGGCCGAACAGCCAAGAGAATCTGGAGGATTAGCCAATAAAAGAAGCGTCATGTTTCACCAAGACAACACCAGACCTCACACGTCCATAATGCCCTCCAAAAGCTTCAGGAGCTTAATTATAAGTTACTATGCATCAACCTTATAGTCCGGACCTAGCACCAAGCGATTATTATCTGTTTTCATTCATGGAAAACGCTCTTGGTATTGTAAAAATCGCATCAAGAGAGCCTTGTGAAAACTAACCATCTCAGTTTTTGGTAATAAGGACAAGGCGTGTTGGAAAAGCGGCATAATGAAATTGCCTTCCAAATGGCAAAGAGTTATCGTGAAACGGTACATATTTGAGCCAAAACGAATGATTGTAGGCATGTTAAAAATGTCCCGAAAAAAACTTAAAAATAATGGATTTCTTTTTCTATCAACCTTATATATTTTAAATTTATTAAGAATTATAATTTCGCAGAACACATTCAAATAATACATTTTAAATTGAATCTTGCAAATTAAAATTATAATTGGTGGGTAAAGAAAACTAATAATTTTTGATGCGACGAACATATCTTTATATGTCTCTTTAGATATTGTAGAACACACCATTTTTTTGAAATGTTAAAATTAATATTAAAGTTTTTCATTTTAGTTGTCCAAAAACCTCATAATTTAAATATTTATATCAGTATTTTATATTTATACAACAATTTTTATGAAAACTTTCCTAAAATGATATTTTGAAACAAAAATAAATATTTTTAATACATTTTGGTACAAACTCAAGTGTACGGAATTGCAATTTATAGATACTTAGAATTAATTAAATTTTGGGTCCCCTCCCCCCTCCACAATATCTTCCCATATATGTGATCTGCTCCTGGCGAATTTTGGGTGAACTCACATTAGTTTTAGTTATAAGCTAGATACAACCCAGTTTTATTCAAATTTGTTTGTCACAATAAAAATGTAATCAAAATAAAAAGTAGCGACTTCGGAATTTCATTTTTTTGTAAAATATTTTGGAAATGGAATTATCTTTGTGCAAATCGATGTTCATTTATACATCAGGATTTTAATATATTCTGTATACTATAGGTAATCCCGGATTTATGTTATCAAGATAATACCGAAACACAGCTTAGCAAATTGAAAAGCATAGAAATAGTTTTCACCTTTTAAGATTGAATAATTCAATTTCAAAATAATCAAGGACTTTGTATTAGATAAGATTAGCATATTTTGCTAGCGGGATCATTTGATTTTTGATTTAAGCAGTGTATCAAAGAATCATAAGAGCGAAAATTGCAAGAAAATACTTTTAGAGGCATATCCTGCATTTTTCGGAGATCGTTGACGACAAATTAAGTTACTTCAACAATACACATTTCATATTGATAATACTTATAAGACAAAAATATTATAATTAATTTTAGATAATATAAACATATACTTTTATGGAAAAATTGCCACGTCAGATTCGAAAGCAACATTTGGGATACACCTTTTTTTAGAAGCAATAATTTAGAATGTAATTTAAAATTGCACATTTTAATTATAGTTTTATGCCTATATATGTACATATTTTCAATCAAAACTGAAATAATTGTAACTATAATAATTATCATTCAACTGACTTATTATAGCTGCCTTGTTCTATAAAGCAATCGGGTTCGTGATAGCTTTTTTCAAATGTGTCCAAATTAAAATTATTATTATTTTTTTAAATTAAATAACTTAGATTTATTAGTAATCTAATTACAACTTTTACGATGGATTTTTTTTTTTATATACTTAGATTACTTAATATACAGTCTAAGTTATTTAATTTAAAAAAAAACATATTTCTAATTTTTAATTGGACAAATTTGGAAAAGCTCTCGCAAACTCAACCCGATTGTTTTTCTGAAAAATGCATCTTATATTGCATCAAATAAATCAGACCGTCTGAATCACGTCTTATTTGGAGCCCACTCTCCAGTCTTACAATTGTCAGTCTAAAAAACCAAAATTTACTTAACCGATGTTGATCAAATTCAGCTGATAAAAGACGTCGAATACGCGTAGATATAAATGACTGTCATTTTAGACCACTTTTCGGCAATAAATGACTAAACAATTGGTAGTCATCTATAAGCGTCTTCAGTCGTTTTAGGATCAATTTAATTAAAATTGTTTTACGGGACATTCATCTATTATTTATCCGACTGTATCTTGATTGTTTCCAAGAAATGCAACGAAATTCTTTGACACCGTGTCTATACGTCAACTTTGGCCTGAACAATTTTTCACCAAATTTATTTAAATGTATAGACGACGAACATATCAATACATTTACACAACGATATTCAAAGACATCCCAGTTAAATGAATTTCATTGTACAATTATTCGCAAAAGACTAAACATTTCTATTTCGTGGTACTTAAAGGGGTTGTGATGAAATCTCATACTTAAGCTTTTTTCATAAATTGTACGATCCCAGTGATTTTTAGCTGAAATTGTTCTACCGAAAGTGGCAGCCTTTATAGTTTTTTTTCAAATATTTTGAAAAGCAGGGTGAGCCTTGATTGGGGCTCGCATAATCAACAATAAAAGAAATATTTTCAAAAGTATATCATTTACAAGAAAAACGAAGATCAAAAATTCAAATGGAAAATAAGACACAAAAAAGTGTTTTGCAGAGAAAATTCGGTCTCTGTTCAGCCTATACGGATTGATTGATCGGGATGAAGCTTCATACTTTTAAGCTTTTAAGAAAATGGCAGCTTCCATAGAAGTATTAAAACAAAAAGATTGAAATTAAATTGCAAAGCAAATTAGTTCTGAAAAAAATGTATTTCACCAAAATTCGGCATCTCTACGATCCAGACGGACTGGGTATTCGGAATAAAACATCATACTGGAACTTTTTCCAGTTTCCTATGTACCGGAAGTGGCAGCTTCTATGAATTAATAGATTTAAATAAATTTTCAAAATTAAATTTTCAACCAACAAGGGTTGACCTTGTTGCTTTTTCAAATTTAACCGGGAATAATTGTTTTTGATTGTTCAAGGCAGTTTTACAAAATTCGTGGTAAAGGATTTTCCGTGGTCTTCTATTTTCTGTTCATATACAATTTTGTAAAATTTTTAGTTTTTGTTAATTCAACTAAAGAGATTCAACTTTAGCGCAATTGAAAAAACCATTCCTAAAAGTTTTGTAATCTCAATTTAATTTTGGTACTCAATTTTACTTGTCTGTTTCAACTAGTCTATCATCCATAGATAACAATAAGTTTCATCATTCTACTGTTATCGTTTGGCCAGTAACATCTTGATGGGTCCTCATCAAAATAAGAAGCTTGCGTTACGTTGCTCCCATATATATAGTTCCATCCAATCATGGGTATCCATTAAAGGCGATAACAACATCTTTAATAGAGTATGTAGTTCCTCGATGTTAAAGCTATCCCTTGGACATATTCCATAAACCGTAAAAGCATGCTGGACTTTTTCTTTAGTTTGTGTTTTAATCCAACCTAAAACCCATTCTGATACAGCAAAATACGATGGAATTTTAGCATTCCCAGATTTTGTCTGCATACTGTTTGTGTCCAAAATAGCTCTTGCGATGTATGCGTCATACTCAGAACTACAAAATTACTGGAAACTACGGTTTTTCACGACGTCCAGTGGCTGAAGTATTCCAGTAAGATTAGGTGGAATTAAAGTTATAAACAAATTTTTTATTTTTTCCTATTTTTTGCTGTTAAACATTTTATCATGAGGCCCATAATTGTCAATGATAAGCAATACGGGCTGCCGATAAAAGGATGTTTCTTTCCTCATAATTATATTATTTTTAACATAATTTGCTAAAATTTCGTCACTCCACATGCTTGTTTGGTTGACATCGACAAGACAACCCTTACTCACAGTCTGTTTTTTTTTAAATTAGAAAATAGTATGTGAGGCGCCAACATTTGCACAGCCATCGTTATTCCGAATGTTACGGTACAGCGCTTGTGGGATGATGATGCTTTGCGAAGCATGACATTACGAGATCTTTTAGCTGTGATTGTCGATTTGGCTTCGCTTTCAAAGTAACGTGGTACTTGATCTATACTTATCACATTTTCAGCATTTATCTCGTGAGTTAGTTGAAAATTTGCTCGTGAAAACTTGTGGTAATATTCACTACAGTATGAGGTAACTGCCGCGTTGGTGGTTGGCACCTTGATGATAAGTTCTAACCCAAATCGTTTTTTAGAATTTTCAACCCATCCTTTGGTGGCCTTGAATTCTTTATAGTCCGGCCTATCTTCGCTTGCAAATAAAACAGCACTTAAATCTTTTGCTTTTATTTGAATGTAAATGTCTTTTACTCTAAGCCCATTCTTGTTCCTATCTCTAACCCACTCAATCAACAATCCCTCCAGTTTTTTAAATTGTTCTTTCCTCCCTCCACCTGCAAGCCGTCTCACATTTTTGATGGATACATCTGGTTTGTAAAGGAGTTCTTTAAACTTCTCTTTTTGGCTATACCATCTCTTCAGGTTTGTAGCGGGAACGCTACTTTCGTTTGAAAGTTGATGGAACCCAAAAACGTTTTTTTATATTTTCTTATTATGTTAAGTTTCTGTTGCACTGTGTATGATTTTCTTGAGTTTTTCGTGTTTGTTTTCATTCTAAACTATGGATTTCAAAATAAATATTAACCGTCATGTGAGTGAAGAAAAAATATCTTAATTTGAGTGATTAACTTATTTTTTCCATGTTTGTCCAAGTTATAATATTTCTCATTTTTAAGTATGATCGTAATCTATACCAATTGAACTAGAATTTCTCATAAAAAGTTTTTATTGGGAGTAAAACATACAAAAACAGACGTCGAAAAGTGCAAAAAGTACCCGGGTACTCACGTCATTCACATTAGGGTTAAATAAATCATACGAGTATAATATTGTTTTTACAACATTACCTTATTGCAAAATCGTACGTTGAAATTTTAAAATCGAATGGTTATGAAATGGCGACGACAAGAAAAATATTGACATTCTTTCTTTTTCCACAAATGTCATTGCTAAAAAAATTGTGCTTTCGTATATTTTGTGTTGTTGTCTACTGCCTTTAGATAAAACTGTTTTTGTATGAAACTGTGGCCGGAAATTAAAGCTGAGAGAAATCGTAAAAACAATTTTCGATTTATTTAATAAAAACGACAATGTTTGTGTAAAGTTAGTTGTTTCAAATTAATAAATATTGTCTTATTTGTGGAATTTGCATTATATCGTCTCTATAAAAATCGAACATAATATTCCAAAATCAGTATTCACTTTACTATGCTGGATGATAGATGTCACTTACTTGTATTTTAATTTGGCATGGTAGTATGTAAGAACGCATAAGCACTCGGTTATATGTTGATTGATTGATTGGACTGTAAGACCAAGTACTTGACAAGTGCCCCGGATAGGAAAGGGGTTTTTGTTTGGGACGGAACGACTCGGTTTCAGACACCTAGCGATCGTACGGCACAACACAATTCTAATCTACTTCTAATCTACTAGAGGAAGGATAGAGGCTTAATAGGTTTAATGGATAACGATGGAACTGGTCTTCAACAATTGCTTCTCTAAATCAGCAACCTGAGAAAAAAAAATTATTTCACGTACATCTGGAAATTTCCTGAAATTTAATTCTAAATTATTGCTTTCCGGCTTTCTAAACAAAATTGATTGGTTGAATCAGCCCGTTTACAGACACCTAGATATAGGCGATAGTTAATACCACAGATAATAAACAGATTTTATACGAATGCAAGGACTGGTTATTTTAAATGAATAAACGGACCAGTGGTACGTTTATGTGAAAGAAAGGACCAGTCCTTGTATTCGAGGAAAGACGGTAGTTATAATTGATTTTTGCCTTGGCCAATGGTTTCAATGCACTAAAGATTTGTTTCATTGTAGTACCCCAATCTAAATCAATTTTAATAATTAAAAAAATAATATCATAATCATAGTAATCTAAGCGAAATTATACAACAAATTCCAATTCTATGTTAATCAGTTTTTACTTTACTCACCTAATTATCGCTTTCCACAAGAATTGAACACAAATAATAAGATTTTATATATTTGTTTATTCTCTAGAACAAAGTTAAACGGCGACAATAGAATATACGAGTATGTATTATATTATGTATGTTTATATTAGGTGTGCAAGTGGAAATCCTGCTTTTTTTGGTCAACTTTTTTGAAATATAATTGTTACAAAGATTAATTACTGAAATATTCGCTATTACTATCTATGGTCTTTTGCCATTTACCATGTAGATGATGACTGCCTTCGCGCTAGAAACTTGGCGGAATAAAGGAATAAAATTGCTATCCCGAAATCTTACAAACCTTAGCAGCGTTTTTTTCATTTAAAACAGAATAGATTGCAATGACGTAATGTTGCTTATCGACATACATCTCTTAAAATTGATACAAGCGGAATGACAGCTTGTAAATGACTAAAACTTATGCTATAAAAACCGAGAGAGCCCAGTTTCTACTTGCACACCTAATATATGTGCTTTAGTTACTTGTTGTTATTGTTAAGTTGTTTATGCGGCCACAGTATAAACGATTATAATCGAATTTTAAGATAATTTTATTGAAATTATATTGTTGAAGATATATTTATAAGAAAAGCATTGTAGTATTGTTAATATTGTGCAGGGTATGCAGAGTGATATATCAACTAGATTTATTCCCAAAGTGAACCGCGAAATGGAGCGAGAGTTAATATTCAGATTGCTACTGAAAGAATTTGATTTAAATTACTCGAAAATACTGGAAAACGAAATGCAGTCTTGACATTTTCCTCTGAATTTATGGCATTTATGTATTTCTAATTTCAGACCCTCCCATGATCACTGCAACTAAACTATTTTCATCTTAATAATATTTTAATTACTATAAAAATGTTTTGTTGCCATCATAGTACGTATTATATTCACCAATGTGGTGAATATAAATTTAATTGCTGCAACCATAATATTTTCAAAATTTACATGTCGCTATGACTCCTGCACCTAAAAATGGCAATGGATGTGGTAAATATTTCATGGTTTAAGATGTTCATTCATTTATCATATGATTATTGATTGATTAACAAATTTGAGTGTATTTATAAAAAACTTTGCTAAACCAATACAAATTTAATTTTGTAGTTTCTTGATATTTTTGATATTCAAAATGTTTACGTATAGTAAACCGACGACACAAAATCTTCATTTAATGAAACCAACGAGACAAAATGTTCATTAATGAAACCACCGAAAACTTTTGTCACCAATATTTTATTGATGGTGCGAGTACGTTAATGATTTTAGAGAGACTACTTTAATGTTACAAAGCAAAAGTATATAATGTGTTCTATAATTCCGAACATTCACAAATACATAAGTAGATAAATATAATATATAATATTTAATTAACAGTGAACCGAAAGCAACAACGGTATTATAATTGAATACATTAAAATTAGGTAAACGTAATGAATTATAGGCAGGATCAAATTGGGTGAGCACGAACACAAAATTTGTTTTGTTAATGAGAAAGCAAACTATTGGTATGCCCACGTCGGGGATAACAAATTCTGGATTTTGCATCCGCCATAAGTGTATTATAATTAGGGCTTGTAATATCGGGATATCGACCGATTTTTTAATTCCAAAATACCTCCATTAGATGTTCCAAATACCGGTATTTCGGTATTGCCGAAATATATACGAAATTTCTTTAAAACTTAACAGTGTAAATTTGCTTAAAAGGCAACACAAATCCTAAGATAACTCAGACTTTGAACTACAATTTAAGCTATAATAGATGAAAGCAAATTTATATAAATAATAGTTAATACATGAGAATGCCTTACTATATACTTCAAAACTGAATAAACCATTGGATAGGACCAATTTTGGAAATGACAGTTTTACTTATTACAGAAACTGGGCATATAAAGCAATAAAGGCAGGAAGGCAAACTACACAAATCTTACAGAAAGCCCCGGTTTTGGGCAAAATCATAAGACTGTCTTCGATGAAGGATAATGCTGAGGTGAAAATTTATAAATATTTACATACTCTAACACCAATTTCGAAGCGATAATGAACTATTGAAATGCTGAACTTGGTGTTTTCAATTTCGTGAATTTACCTCAGTTTAAAAATATTCGCTAAAGGTATAACCAGAACCAGAGATACAGCGACAAGATACATCGGCAAAATACATTTGCCTGCCGGCAATGTCGCTTTAGTAAACACAACAAGCGCGTCAGCGTTGAAGCGACAAAACAAGAAAAATAATAATAAATTAACCCTAAAATATTTTATTTATCTTTTTATCGACTCTATTTATTTTTTTACATAAAAAATTGTGTACAGCATTCATATTTGATTGAAATTCATTTTAAAACAGTTGTAAAAAATGTTTACCAACATAATAATCTGAAACTTATTTTGGTGGTACTGCAGCGCCGGCGACAAAATTAGAATAGATTCTAAAAAAAATTCAGCGGCAATGTCGTCGTCGCCAGCGACATTGGTTGTGTTAGCATTCTATGGTTTACGTGTATTTTATTTTGACAGGCGTTGTAGCTTGTCGCTGTATCTCTGGTTCTGGTTATACCTTAAGTGGAGTCCTAATGTTGCTACATCATCAAAGACATCTGACATAGAGTCCTTATGTTGCTACAATCATCAATGACATCTGACAATTTTGTAAGAAACAAATGATTTTTGAATAAAATGTAAGACTACTAGGTCACGCGTAAAATTACCAACAAGAGACATTGCGAAAGTTATTATTAGAATTGGCTGAATATTAAAGGGTTCAATCATAATTCGCAAATAAGATTATAGCACCCATTGCAATTAAAATTCGTTGAAGGTAAGACAACTGAGTATGATTTGAATGCAATCATCATAATCTTAAACAATGATTAACGTTGTTCCGTACTTGGCCAGCCTACTATTTAGGTAGAGGAAGTAAGGAATGCGTTGCTTGATTTCGAACGAAATTTTTTCAGTTTTTCAGTTTCCGTTAGTTCAGTCTTAGCTTCAATAAACTTATTATGTAGCAAGGGAGTATAATTTTAGATTATTGCTCGAATGAAGAAACTACCACCCGAGGCAGAAGGCCAATCGAGGTAACTGAAGAAGAGCAATAACCGACATTTACTCTCGAGTAACAAACAAAATTGTTTCCACGACTTCAATTTTTATTTGTCACACTATATTTACACGCTTTATCACAATATAATTATATATATTTTAAGTTTTAATAAAAAAGCTAGACACTATAAAATACATAGCCGCAAAAAATGGATTCAACATAAATATTATCCAAAATATGAACGAAAAATTGAAAAATAAAATGGAACGTTTAAATTTGACAACATTGACACCAAACCCAAAAGATCCTAAAAAATACATCTCATTAATATACAGCCAGCCATATAGCAAAATAGTCCGGAACACCTTTAAACATTATGGATACACAATAGCATTCAAAACAAATCAAAAATTGTCAGAAAAACTACAATATAAAACCAATCAACCAGAGGATACAGGGATATATAAACTTAAATGCAACGAATGTGAGAAATTTTATATTGGTCAAACTGGAAGGAGCTTTGCAACAAGATTTAATGAACACACAAAAGAAATTAGAAAACCAATGTCCACAATCAAATCCAACTACGCACTCCACATCAAGAACAATAGGCATACATTCACCGACCTAGACAATAACCTATCCATATTACACAAATTAAAAAAAAGGGCAGCATGATGGATAGATTAGAAGAAATAGAGATATACAAACACAGACATAATCCGAATATACTCAACGATAGATCCAAAGTGAACACATTATATGATTATATAATTAGTATATAAGCAGTATATAATTAATTTTAATTTTAATATGTATTAATTGTATCAGTTTAATTTTTACTTCAGTTTTTAAATCAACCTGATGATGAGCAGATAGCTCGAAACTAGTTGTTGTTTATATAAAATATATAAAAATATATCACAAAATTAAGAAAGTGTTTTTTTATTAAAACTTAAAATATATATAATTAGTAAAAATATTATGTTTTATCAAAAATTCTGTAGTAAATACGTTTTTCTTAAATGAAGCACACCGACGAGAAATTTTTATATCGAGTTTTAAATCGAGTTTTCATAGAAAATTTATTTTATAAAAAACAATCTGCTTTTGTCAATGGGTGCTTTCAGGTACCCTATCATGATTAGTAAAATTATCGCCAATTTGATTTGAAAATTTCATGGTGCTAAATATTTTCATAACGTTGACTGCGATTTTACTCAACATGTTCCTGTTGGGTGTCCTGAAAGTGCCCATTATAGGGAGTAAAATACATCATTATTTACTGGGGTGGGATTTTGTAATATCACTTTTTTCGATACTACTTCACGAATAAAATTGAAAGTTTTTCATTCTACAATTACGTTGTTTCTATTGCGATCTCAGCAAGCTCGAATAGAACATTATGCCTCTCTACTCTGTTTCTATCATCTATTTGTTTTATATGTGATACTTGATCGAATAATAGGACAAGCACCAAAATTGTTCTAAATAGTAGACTGCGATCGCAATAGAAAAAAATAATTGAAATGCGAGACAGTAAGCAAATTTTTTCTGAAGAAAAAAGAGACACAATTTTACATAAGTATCGAAAAACGTGATGTTACAAAATCCCACCCCATGTTTGTTCTCTGATATAATGATAAATTTTGTTTTCTATTTTAAAATAAATAAAGTTCAGCTCTTGGACACAGGACTAGACAAAGATAGTTTTTAATTCTGAGAAATTTATAGATTTCCCCAGAATATGTTTTGTAAGACTTGTTTGAATAATTTCGATTGTATCGACTTTCTTAGATCGGTTTCACATATTGTGTGGCTTAATAAGAAAAAATGTATTTTAAAAAGAAAAACTTCGTTTTTAAAATGTGTTTTTTTGTAGTTGAGTGCACTTGAAAGTCCATTGGGCATAAAATTGCGATACTGAGACAATGCTGACAACAAATTTACATTGTTTCATAATATTTTGAACTTTTGTTTTACTCGCTTCACACTTTGCTATTTAATATGCCTAAAACAATGTATAAATAATTACAATTCAGAAAGTTAACTTTAAAATATGTAATACCCGGTATAATACCGGAATACCGGTATTGTTAAGGGAAGATACCGTAATACCGGAATTTGAAATTTCATCCGGTATTGCAAGCCCCTATTTATAATTATTACAGTTAAACATTTCTTGCTAAAACTTAGTCAAATTAAGGTTTACAGAGATTTTTTTATGTTTAGTGTAACCATAAACATGATTTGCATGGGATTGGCTAGGATCTAACTATGTTTAGAAATCATATTTTTGATTACAGCAAATATAAAATAATCTCTGTAGCCATAGTTTGGGATATGAAATTTTATATAGGCAACTATTAATATAACTGTAACTGTTACTCTATATATCAACAACCAAATACCATAATATGATGCTCACATAAAATGGGTATTGGGCTTAGGGCCAATTCTAAGATAAAACTAGGGTAAATGTTTTAACAGTGTATGTGGTAGTAAAAAGTAGAGTAAAGCGAAGACACAATTGGTTTTTTGTGTTTGCTAAATAAATCATAAAAATATGGCGGCCTTGTTTCCAGACATAATTTTTTATATTCATTACCACTCCCATAAAATAAAAATGCGCTTGTATTATTTATAAGTACAGTTTTATTTGTTACAATTTTGATTTATTTTCTGAATAACTGTTTTGTGTATATTACCAATGCCTTCTAAACTACTGGCCGCTTACACCAAATGATGACGACACGCTAAGTCGACGTTATTGTTGCTTTCTCTAGTTGCTTTGTTAGTGTAAATATCCTAAAATTATTATTGCGCAGTCTCGGTATAGACTTAAATTGACGTCATGTGCGAAAAATGAGAGTAGTAAAAGGCCAGTAGTATAGAAGGCATTGATATTACGCAACAAATCTGAAAAAATATTTAATTTAAATTTATTCGTATAAACAATACGAATAATTGGAACAATAACAATAAAATTTGTCATTAGTTCGTGTACCTACATACTAATTTTTATATATTCCTATCCCATGTGTCCCTTTAAACCACACTTACCTAATTTTATTTACCTACTAGATAATTGGTACGATTTGAAAAGTAATTTGTACTAAAATTTCAATTTTCCTTACAAAACGATTTACATGAGAATTGATCTACAGCCTTGGTTAGTAATTTTGATTAATCATTAAAATATGTTTGTTTATATATTCGCACCAATCATAAACCCAATCATAATAATATGAAGCCTTTTAAATATAATTGTATTGACGATTGGAAGATCACGAGTAGCACGAAGCGGAAAAATTTGAAACTGAACGTGCTATGCTAATTTGACAATACGAAAATGATCCAGGTATGCAAATCATAGACATAATACTATATACATAGACCAGTAATGTGCTTTTTTTCCATATAAAATCGTCTATTTCATGCGCGGACAGTTACGACGAGATGCATATATAAAACTCTATTTATATCTCTGTCTTTGATTTCTATATCATCCACAACATAAAGCTTTTGTTTCTGGTTGTTTGCCTTTCAAAATAGAATTATTTGAAAATTTTATGCAATTTATAATGAAATTTGTGTGTTGAATACAATTTGTGATCAAATTTGTGTGTTTCTAAATTTGTGTGTTATTAAAATAAATGTTTCGGAAAAAAATTATTTATTGTGGATGATATGAATTATGCACAATAGATTCTGTCAGTCCCGTACCGAAAACGTTTTCAATTATATATGTGGTAACAAAATGGCGCATTTTTTCAGTATTTTAAATATTTTAATTATAAAATATGTATAATTATAATTAAATGCGATTCTAGGGTTAATTAATTATATTGATAATTGTTAAACAGTGAATAGTTCGGTTTTATGAATTATATGTAATAGTTGAATAGCTTTTTCGAAATAATTTTTTGTATAAATTCGATTAAGTATTTTGTGTAAGACTCATAAACCAGTTGTGGTTTAAAAAAATATTATAAAATTCTTGAATGTTGATAATTATTATAGGCAAAATTCTAATTCTACAAGTAATTAACTTCATTCATATTCGTTAATAAAAATTCTAAATACAGTACTGATTATCTCTTTTTTTTCTTTGAAATTTACTCACTTGACATTTAATTATTACTAGTCTATATAATATGATTAATGTCTTTGATGCCAATTTGAAAACGCGTATTTTTTGTTATTACGAAATGTCATTGAAGGATAGCTAATGTAATTTTTATTTTTTCCGCCTGCTGCGTTTACCAACTTTTACAATCGTCAATAGTAACAATTTTTTTCTCGGCATTTAGAAAGAGTTCTACAAATTAACTTTTCCTTCGCCATTTTGTGCTTTTGGATTAAAAAATAAACCACGACAAAATGTGAAAAGTCCTCATTTTACTAAAGTTGTATTTTGTTTGTGGTTTACCTGGGAATAAAGCTCACACATTGACAATGATAATACATTAGTTTGTTAAAGACGTGTATAGAACTATTCAATATTGTTAAAATGGTTAAATTACAATCTATTTAAAATTATATAAATATTAGGCTGTAAATATATTTTTTATAATTATATTAGCTGGAATGAGCCTATGGTTAATGAAAAAAATTTGTTTTCTTATGCCGACGTTTCGAACAAAGTTCTTGTTCGTCTTCAGGGCGATATATTTCTATAATTTTTAACAAAAAATATTTAAAATAAAATTTACAAAATATGATTTAAAATTAGTCAACAAAAAAAAACTTACAGAAATTGTTTATATATAAATTAATTAGAAAATTTGTATACAAAAGCACAACAAAAAAGAAAATTGAAAATGACTGTTTATAAACAAAAAGCCAGTAGAAACAATATTTTAAATATACAAAAGCAGTATTGATATAATTAAGGCAAAAAAACGTAGAAAATGTATGTATAAAATGCGTATAAAAATTAACAACACGTATATGCAAACCATAAAATGTAAATGTATACAAAAACGTAAATATAGGTAAAAAGATGAAGTAGATAATTTAAAACAAAAAAAAAAAAAACCAAAAAACATAAGAAGATACAGATTTATAAAAAATATAAATTCGTTAAAATAACATCAACGTCAAAATTATAAAAAATGATTGTATGTGTTTTGTAGATAAGTGCAATCAGATTGCCTGTTGATGTTATTTGCTGTACCCTTTATATGCAACATTTCCAAGACACGTCTAATAGAACAATTAGATTCATTCTCTAAAATTTGAACATTGTCCAGAAACACATCATGGTTAGTTTCAAACAAATGAACCGATAAAGCACTAGTACTTTCGCGATTGACTTTTTTAAGTTTAAGTTTTTGGGCATCTATTTTATGTTGTTTAAATCTACTACTCACCAATTGTGTAGTTTGCCCAATGTACATTTTGTCACATTCACAAGTTACTTTATAAACAACGTTTCTTTTGTCACTTAATGCTGTTTTGTCTTTTAAAGGTGAAAAAATAGAAGTTCCAAGATTCATAAATGATTTACCAACAATTTTGAAATTAAATTTATTTAAACAATAACTGATATTTTCAAAAAGTGATTTAACATAAGGAATTGAAATATATTTTTTGGTTGTATTATTTAATGGAGGTAGATTTTCGTCAGATTGGCCAAAATTTATTTGTGAATTTAAATAAACAGAATTTATTATAGGTTTAATGAATGAATTTGGATAATTATTTTTAATAACAACATTTTTTAAAAGTCTAAAATTGTCATAATGAAAAATAGGGTCAGACAGTTGTATAATTTTCTGAGATAATAATTTAACTGTATTTCGTTTATATGCCAAAGGAAGATGCGAATCAAAATTTAGATATCTGCCTGACCAAGTTTTTTTATGATACCAATCTGTCGAAAGAGAACCATCACTGTTATGTATTACAAGTAAATCTAAAAAAGGTAAACTATTATTAGATTCCAATTCCATTGTAAATTTAATTTTGTCATTAAATGAATTAAATGCATCAAAAAAATTGTTAATTTGATCAACTGGAATAGCAGTTATAATGTCATCAACATATCTGAAGAAAAAAGCCGGTGTGAAATTAAGAGAACCTAAAACACTACTCTCAATATATTCCATAACTAGGTCCGCTACGGCAGGACTAGTTGGCGATCCCATCGGAGAACCAAAAAGTTGTCTATATATTTTATTATCAAAGCGAAATTCACAGTTATTTAAAACCAATTTCATAGCTGTAATGTACTCGGCTTTGTTTAGTTTAGTATTGGAATTCTCTTGAATTTCAAGCCATCTTTCATTTATAAGTTTAATGACTAAATCACTATCTACATTGGTAAATAAAGAAACCATATCCAAAGATAAAATTTCGTAACCATTAGGAAGTATAATATTTTTAATTTTTTCTTTAAAAGAAATTGAATTTTTCACTGCTGTACATGACTTTCCTGCAGTTTTATTAAGAATGTTTGAGAGAAAACCTGAAAGATTGTATAACGGAGTACCAATTCAACTAACTATTGGTCTATAAGGAACCCCTTCTTTATGTATTTTTGGTAAACCATACAACTTAGCCGGTACACCGTGATAACTCTTTAAAGATTTTCCCTCATTAACTGTTACTAAATTATATTTTTGCCAAGAACTAACGATTTCATTCAACTTCCTTTGAACTGAAGAAGTTGTATCTTTTAAAATTACTTGATATATACTATTATCTTCTAACATGGACGAAATCTTATTAATGTAGTTACTTTTATTCTCTATAACAGTTGTATTACCCTTATCAGCTCTCGTTATTAATAATTCTGGGTGATCTTTTATGAATCTTTTTGTATAAAAAAAATCTTTTAGAAATTGTGTCTCTGTTATTGTATACTTTCTGTGATGATTGTGATTTTTGAAATTTGTTAAAATATTCACTAACTCATTTCTTAACCGTGATTTATCAACAATTTCATCAGAAGTAACTAACAAAGCACCTTCTACGTTAGCTATAATTTGTTTGAAAGGAACTAATATATTGTTTATTGGTGGACAAAATTTTTCACCTAATTTTAGAATATCAACTGCTCTATTAGGAATTTCAACATCAGTTAAATTGACCAACCATTTATTGTCACACTCCACATGACTATTTTCAATATCACCAACAATACCATTTACATTTATTTGATTAATACGGTTATCAAAATCTAATACACATATAATGTTATTAAATTTTTTAATATTTAAAGCCTTAACTCTATCATACCTGATTTTGAAACTTTTTTCTAAATTGAATTTTTTGAAAAAATATGCCGACATGATGTTTTTGATGATCTGCAATTGCTGGTCAATAATTTTGCTGAACTTATTTATGGACAAGAAGGTTTCTGCAATTTCTTGGTTTATGACAGCAAAAATAAACCGATTTTCGAGACGTTTAAACACATTTTGATTTATGTTGTACACATTTTTAAGTTTTCTGTTATTAGGGTAAACTTTTTGTTTACGGCATCTCAAAAGAAACGATTTTCTATTAAGGGCTTTTGCCAATTTTAACTGAAATTTGAAAAGCTTCTTCATGTTGTTGACCAAAAATTCTCCATATTTTATTTTCATTTTTTGAAATCATCAAAAACATCATCAAAAACATCATGTCGGCATATTTTTTCAAAAAATTCAAAATTAATTTAGAAAAAAGTTTCAAAATCAGGTATGATAGAATTAAGGCTTTAAATATTAAAAAATTTAATAACATTATATGTGTATTAGATTTTGATAACCGTATTAATCAAATAAATGTAAATGGTATTGTTGGTGATATTGAAAATAGTCATGTGGAGTGTGACAATAAATGGTTGGTCAATTTAACTGATGTTGAAATTCCTAATAGAGCAGTTGATATTCTAAAATTAGGTGAAAAATTTTGTCCACCAATAAACAATATATTGGTTCCTTTCAAACAAATTATAGCTAACGTAGAAGGTGCTTTGTTAGTTACTTCTGATGAAATTGTTGATAAATCACGGTTAAGAAATGAGTTAGTGAATATTTTAACAAATTTCAAAAATCACAATCATCACAGAAAGTATACAATAACAGAGACACAATTTCTAAAAGATTTTTTTTATACAAAAAGATTCATAAAAGATCACCCAGAATTATTAATAACGAGAGCTGATAAGGGTAATACAACTGTTATAGAGAATAAAAGTAACTACATTAATAAGATTTCGTCCATGTTAGAAGATAATAGTATATATCAAGTAATTTTAAAAGATACAACTTCTTCAGTTCAAAGGAAGTTGAATGAAATCGTTAGTTCTTGGCAAAAATATAATTTAGTAACAGTTAATGAGGGAAAATCTTTAAAGAGTTATCACGGTGTACCGGCTAAGTTGTATGGTTTACCAAAAATACATAAAGAAGGGGTTCCTTATAGACCAATAGTTAGTTGAATTGATACTCCGTTATACAATCTTTCAGGTTTTCTCTCAAACATTCTTAATAAAACTGTAGGAAAGTCATGTACAGCAGTAAAAAATTCAATTTCTTTTAAAGAAAAAATTAAAAATATTATACTTCCTATTGGTTACGAAATTTTATCTTTGGACGTGGTTTCTTTATTTACCAATGTAGATAGTGATTTAGTCATTAAACTTATAAATGAAAGATGGCTTGAAATTCAAGAGAATTCCAATACTAAACTAAACAAAGCCGAGTACATTACAGCTATGAAATTGGTTTTAAATAACTGTAAATTTCGCTTTGATAATAAAATATATAGACAACTTTTTGGTTCTCCGATGGGATCGCCAACTAGTCCTGCCGTAGCGGACCTAGTTATGGAATATATTGAGAGTAGTGTTTTAGGTTCTCTTAATTTCACACCGGCTTTTTTCTTCAGATATGTTGATGACATTATAACTGCTATTCCAGTTGATCAAATTAACAATTTTTTTGATGCATTTAATTCATTTAATGACAAAATTAAATTTACAATGGAATTGGAATCTAATAATAGTTTACCTTTTTTAGATTTACTTGTAATACATAACAGTGATGGTTCTCTTTCGACAGATTGGTATCATAAAAAAACTTGGTCAGGCAGATATCTAAATTTTGATTCGCATCTTCCTTTGGCATATAAACGAAATACAGTTAAATTATTATCTCAGAAAATTATACAACTGTCTGACCCTATTTTTCATTATGACAATTTTAGACTTTTAAAAAATGTTGTTATTAAAAATAATTATCCAAATTCATTCATTAAACCTATAATAAATTCTGTTTATTTAAATTCACAAATAAATTTTGGCCAATCTGACGAAAATCTACCTCCATTAAATAATACAACCAAAAATATATTTCAATTCCTTATGTTAAATCACTTTTTGAAAATATCAGTTATTGTTTAAATAAATTTAATTTCAAAATTGTTGGTAAATCATTTATGAATCTTGGAACTTCTATTTTTTCACCTTTAAAAGACAAAACAGCATTAAGTGACAAAAGAAACGTTGTTTATAAAGTAACTTGTGAATGTGACAAAATGTACATTGGGCAAACTACACAATTGGTGAGTAGTAGATTTAAACAACATAAAATAGATGCCCAAAAACTTAAACTTAAAAAAGTCAATCGCGAAAGTACTAGTGCTTTATCGGTTCATTTGTTTGAAACTAACCATGATGTGTTTCTGGACAATGTTCAAATTTTAGAGAATGAATCTAATTGTTCTATTAGACGTGTCTTGGAAATGTTGCATATAAAGCGTACAGCAAATAACATCAACAGGCAATCTGATTGCACTTATCTACAAAACACATACAATCATTTTTTATAATTTTGACGTTGATGTTATTTTAACGAATTTATATTTTTTATAAATCTGTATCTTCTTATATTTTTTTGTTTTTTTTTTTTTGTTTTAAATTATCTACTTCATCTTTTTACCTATATTTACGTTTTTGTATACATTTACATTTTATGGTTTGCATATACGTGTTGTTAATTTTTATACGCATTTTATACATACATTTTCTACGTTTTTTTGCCTTAATTATATCAATACTGCTTTTGTATATTTAAAATATTGTTTCTACTGGCTTTTTGTTTATAAACAGTCATTTTCAATTTTCTTTTTTGTTGTGCTTTTGTATACAAATTTTCTAATTAATTTATATATAAACAATTTCTGTAAGTTTTTTTTTGTTGACTAATTTTAAATCATATTTTGTAAATTTTATTTTAAATATTTTTTGTTAAAAATTATAGAAATATATCGCCCTGAAGACGAACAAGAACTTTGTTCGAAACGTCGGCATAAGAAAATAAATTTTTTTCATTAACCATAGGCTCATTCCAGCTAATATAATTATAAAAAATCTATTTAAAGTTTTTCGTTTGATCGGTACACCTCTGCAATTCGATTGTTAGTTAAGCGATGCGCTTTAGATGCCCGAATTTTGATTTGCAGATCACAACACAAGCTACTCTATCGAGATTATTTAGAAAATACATTTATCGCAACTTCGCTGGTCACTTTGGTTTCAATGGCTTTTAATATTTAAACTTCCGGCAATTACAAAAATGGTGCATTATCTGCTTCATCTGCGGTTAATACTGATTGGGAACTGTGAACTATCGTGCTTTCTAAAACATGCCGTGGTTTAATTTCATCACGTGGTAGCTTAGTTATATGGTTCGCTTAGATCGGTATCTGGTTAAAAGTCTATAGTTGCGGTTTCTCGAAGCCGTTAGTGTGAGTAATATTCTGTGGTTGAAGTTATTTCAGCGTATACATTTAAAGGTTTCGCAATTAGATTTGATTGTCACCCAAAATATTAAAAGGGATTTGATCTGTTGATCCGATGATTTTCCTTTGACGGCTCATTTTCACCCGCTGTGAACTTTTAATTTGGCATATTCTCGAGGTGTACTACCAACACAAATCAAATCCATTAAATTTTGATGCCATTATTCTTTCAATGATCAGGTCTTCAAATTGACTTCATGAAGGTACTTTACCGGCCAAACGACACAGTGGTTAAAGCTTTGGATAAAAATAAATTGGTACCG
Source organism: Nephrotoma flavescens (assembly GCA_932526605.1). NCBI lineage: Eukaryota > Metazoa > Arthropoda > Insecta > Diptera > Tipulidae > Nephrotoma > Nephrotoma flavescens. Next base: position 169,359,617 of record OW052221.1, on the reverse strand, counting down.
AAACCAATTCTTTAAAATCCCTAAAATAGTACCTGTACATAAATCTTTTAATTGTTTCTAATTTTACGATGAATTAAGTTATACAATTCATGGTTAACTAAACCTTGTTAAAGTTAGCCGAAAGACTCCAGCCGAAAGATAATGCAGATAGTGTCTTGACTATTTTTAAACTCTCTTTATACTCTGGCCCCTATCGATTTTTAAATTCCTATAAACTGAAATAATTTCTCCTTCACCCGAATGATGTAATTCGATCCTAAATTCTCCTAAATTCGAGTTAATGACTGATTTTTGCCGTATTCAAGACACTATCTGCATTATCTTTCGGCTGGAAACTTTCGGCTAACTTTAACAGTATGTTAACTAAAATGGTTGAAGTAAATATCCACTATTATCTAAAACAATCATTTTTTCTTCAACTTCTAGTCTTCCGTCAAGTATATAGTGAAGAATAAATTGTTCGACCAAATTTAGCTTTAGTGGGTTGATCTGGTAAATCTTTTTGATAATACATTTCTTACCTTAAATAATTAATTAGAAGAGAATAATTATTATTGTGAAAGTTTGTAATACTAGTTTTGTAGCTATAAACTCACCTTAGACCCTTACCTTATACATCAAGTTGTATATTTCATTTCTTCATTGACGGTTGTTCATTTTGGGATTGTTTGAATTTTAGTTCAATATAAGTCAACATATACCATTCGATCCCTCCTGCAAAACAAAGACAATACTGCCAGCATTAGAAGAAAGAAACACCCGCAAAATAAATATCGAATTATAATTTCTGATTGATTTAGTGAGAATTGATAGAAACAGCAACTTCAGGAACTATCACAAAATACAACAAAACATAGTAAATATGTATTATTTTATTTATTGAAGTATACAGAAACAATAAATCAAACAATTTTTATTTTGAAACAAAAATAATGTTTGAGATAAAAGTAGAAAATAGAAACTTTTATACATGGATAAGCATAATGGACAGTCGAGTTTTCTATGCACCCGAATGGACTGTATACTTTTGAATTTTTTTCTTTTGCATCCTTGAACCACGAATATCTATCATAAAATAAAGATTTTAATAAAATTAGACCAACCGTTACAGACCAAAAATGTTGTACACGTGCCAATAATAATTTTTCATTGTTTTGTATTTTTTGTGCTAAAATTTCATTAATCAATATGTGTCATGCCCATCCGTTAATTTTCAGAAAATCAAAAACGTAAAAAAAATTGCGGGGAGTCAGGACACGAAATTGTGTGTTCTGTTACATATTTAATTCTCCTTTTCGATTTCTCTTCTACAATTTTATTTTCAAACCCAAAAATACAAACTTATTTGGAAGCCACCCTAATCACCAAAACAAAGTGCCATTTATGAAATTCAAGGAAAAGCACCGAAAAATAAATTACAATTTCGTGACATATTTAAAGGACTAACAAGCCACGCAGCTCAAAAATAAAAATTAGGTTGGCACATGGAAGTCAAAAAAATATTGCATACTCGTAGATAGCTCATATTTTGCAATTATATCTTTGTTTTGTTGTTTCAATTTTATATGTATTATCTAATCATAATTACACCAGAGCAAGGTGTTTAAATGACAAATTATTACATATGTGTAAGTGTGTATCTGTGTAGCTCTATATCACGTGACACGCATTTAGGTACTATGTTGTTGTGAGATCATTCATCTCACATATTCGGACCATTCATTCAAATTTTCACCATTGTCATCATTCATAAAATGCATATAAAAGATACAACATTGTCATTGCAAAACCAAAATATACTCGTAGGTAGAACGCGGAAATTAAAGTTGGCAAATTCAACTAATATACTGTATCACCAAAAAATAAGGAAATAGTTAAAAAATCAAATATGCTAAATCTCGAAACATATAATTAACATTTCCGTAATATTGTACAAAATTCTTAAGCGGGACCTTGTATATATTTTGCATATGAATGACAATGACAATAAAATAGGAAACATACAGACATAAACACAAAATACATTATACCTTTTATATTTTTAAACCAAAACATTTTATTTTATATAATTAAGCATTATATGTTTTTATACATCGTAAATACGGAAGCAATTTACTTCTGGTATTTGTAGTATATATAGTAAATAGTTTTAATGTTAAGATCAGTAGTGAATAAATAATTAAAATGTAAAGTATCTATATCAGTATCAGTATATAAATATCAGATCAGTACCATACAGAAAAAAGGTGGTAAATCAGTAACAATAAAATAAGATTATCAACATCATTGTAATAATCATAAGTAGTAAAATAGTTTGTGTGATATAAAATTAAATAAAATCTTAAATATAAGCTGAAAAGAAAATAAATGTTAAAATTATAAGATTTTTGTGATAAGTTTATTAAATTACAAGTTAAGTTTATTACATTTAATAAATCAATATTTTAATCTCAAGCTCGAGTATATTTAGAAAATATATGATCACTACCCACCATATACACTATCATAATACACCCAAATATTACATCAATGTGAAAATTTGATGTAAACCTTTAATAAACCAAATGTGAGTGTTAAATTATATTAAATTAAAAATTGAAAATTTCTCAAAACAATGAAATACGATTGTATTTGTGTAAACCCCGAACAGATATGCGTCGATAAATATAAAAATATAACAACACAGGTGTAATCCCAACCTTTTGAGAACCAACGCCTTGGAAAAAATGGAGGAGTTTCTATGTGTGTTCCCAATTAACAGCGACTTTCTATGCATGAACCAACGCTTCTACATTCGAAGAAAATCGGGAAAAGCCAAAATTTGGAACGATTACTTTTTATTTTCGATTTTGAAAACATCTCTTAAGGTTCAAAAATGCTTGAAGGAAACGAATATTTTGGAACCAATCGTAATTTTTTAGTGATAATGAAAATTATTAAAGAGGTGATTAAAAAGTGACTCTCGATTGTTGCATTAAAGTTGGAGGTAGTTACGTTGAAAAAATTTGTTTTTCATATAAACGATTATTACGGCTGAAATCATTAAGATTAATATTGGTTTTTCAAATAATTTTTTAAAAAATGAATTTTCATCCAATTTAATTAATATAAATATGTCTATTTTCGCTAAAATATATTTTATTTCAATTCTATTTGGTAAATTTACTCACAATGTCAAGTTCGCAATATGTGATGATGCGTGTTCAGTGTATTGATTGACTAAATTGAGTCTTAGTGGCGTAAGAAATGCAAACCAAATATTTACTGACCGAAATGATAAAGAAATTGTTTTTTTGCTGAAAGGGTGTGTCTAAAGGTGGAGGGAATTCGGCAACCCTAAGTTTAAGTTTCTCTTTTCCGATAAAGCTTCTCAAGCTGGAAGTTTGGGTTACCTATGTATTTAGTCGGAATTTTATCCTTATAATAGAAAAGAAATATTATGAAACAAACTTGAAATGATGAGCAAAGTAGGCCGCGAAAAATTCAAATAATTTAGATGATTGTGATTGATGATATTGCCTATGTTAAAATTTCCGCCAATTACAAGAATAAGAATTATAGCATTAAAAAAGTAAACAAATCATCTAAATTTTAATTTTGTATTATTAATAAAACATTCAAAGAAAACATATTTGAAAATCAGTCATCATAACGTAGTGTTTAATTAATAAATTTAAACTAAAGCCGAGCATAAATTTATTAATTGTCTATAAAAAATGAGCTTTCCGTTCAGTTGTGAAGGTTAGTAAAGTAAGTTAGTAAAGGGTGCTGCCGCGGATTCCTCTTACATCCAATTTAAAATTTAGTTTTATAAAAATTTAACGTCTTTAGTAAATTCTGGTCCCATTCACCTCAGAATTTTCGAGACGAACATGGATTTAATAGCAATCTAAACGATCACATTTATAACAAAATCAAAGAGAGAAAACGTGAGCTGAAACGAAATTTTATGAATCACATAAAATTTCATAAGTTATTCATAAAATAAAATTTTTTCATCAAAAATTGTTTATTGGAAATGTTTACAATATCGTTGACATCGTTGATTTTCTTAATTAAATATTATTACAAAAACAACAAAAGGTAGAAAACTTCAATTTTATGCGATTGCAAAACTGACGTTTCTGTAATTTTAAAATCCGCTTACAGATGTCTCTATAATAAATTTACTTGAAATTACAGAAAAGAATAAAATAATTAAACAACTATTTACGAAATAAACCATTATTAAGTTAAGAGCGAAATCTTTAATATAATAATTTAACATAATTAAGAAAAATTCAAAACAATTATAATTTTTATTTATAATACGGTTGGTGTAAATAAAACTTTTTGTCGTAAAATATTCACCATCATAGTTGCTGTGCGCTGTAAAACAATAATAGAAATATGTCACAATTTTTCCATTTTTTTTTCTTTTGAAGCATTTTTGTTAAAAAAATGCTATATGGTTTCGGTTTGCCGTCTGTGTCTTAATTTCTTCACTAAAAGTTCAAGTTTAGAGCTCTATTGATTTGGACATTTCTGTGTTTAGGGTGTTCGGAGATATGTAGGGTTTTGTTAACCCCCCTCCTTAAAATCGATAGATTTTTAATTTATTTTCTATTCTATTTTGGTTTCATAGAGCATGTGAATGTGGAATAAAAATATATATCGTGTGGATGTGTGTTTGTGTGGATGGAGTGGTTATGGGTGTTGTAGGAGTGGTATTATGGGAGGTGGGATGAGGTGTTTTGGGTTTGGTGTGGGAATTTCGGATTTGATTGATGAGGGTTTGTGTCGGTGGTGTATGTGTGGGAGTGGGTATGGAAGTGTTAAAGGGTGATGATAAGGGTGGTGCGGGTGAGATGGGTTTTCGGGCTTTGAATTGGATAGTGGGTATGGGGGTGGTAATAATGTTTAGTTGTGGTGGTTTATGTTTATTTTTGTGGAAAAGCATTTCATATATTTTATACGCAACAAAACATATATTTTATACGCAACAATATATTTTATACGCAACAAAAATGCTTATAGAGTTCGGCTACGAACCTTTCCCGTCTTTTTTATTTCAATCCAATTCGCTCGTGTTGGGTTATTCTCAGTTCCTGGAGATCTCCATAGTCTATTGAACCAGGCAGTATACATAATAAATTTTAAATTTTCTAAACTTTTGGGTTTTAATACTTAGCTTTAATTTATACTTAGCGACACCTTTTGATTGGTTTAGTAATTGCGAAATGCTTTATAAAATAACAACGTTATTAAGCTCTTTTTATACTACAGGATGAAACAATAGGCTGCGAATTTGTTGCGATGAAAAATCAAATTTTTAAGAAGTAACGAGTAAACAGTTTTCAAAGTTTGTTCATCAACAATGTTGAAATAGAATTAAAAACACAATCCCCATATTACATTGTTACTCCAAAAGCATTTTTTAACGAAAGTTTGTTTTGGAAAAATAATGCTAAAATTTTTGATGGAACACTATACAAATTTTTTATTTTCGTACATACACATATAAAAAATTCTTGTTTCTTCAAAAAAAATTGCGTTAGACCAATTAAAATGTTTTTGCGTTAACTCGACATGATATGACTCAATTTTAAAATATGCTTTTCCTGAATATTGCATTAAATATTCACATTGAAAATTCAAACGAAGCATTTATGTTTTTATATACAAAAAAGCTTCTAAAAAATATTAAAATACACTGGTTGATATGAAAAAGTACAAAAAAGCTTCCCCTCTATTGGGAGCTCATGTAAAAAAATCAAGATTCCTACGGCTCTAAGATTTGAGAGGCTCTGGTATAACCCATTAATTTTTCCATCAATAGCTTTACAAAGTAGAAACTAAAAATTGATTAATTCTAAAAAATCAAAAATGTTTTTTATTTTGTTTTTCTATTGTAATGGTTTTATTGTGATTGTTCCGTACTTTCTTCCTTCCATCTATGAGTCAAACATTTAAAAAATTTTATTTTTTGTTGTTCTTGCAGGTATCATCGAAACGTGATATGAACAATGGTGAAGAATCACCGAAGGCAATTTTACAAGATAAGGATTTTATATTGGATTGTTTATGTTGGCACAATGAATATCGTGCACGTCACGGTGCACCAGCACTTACCGTATCACCTGAGGTATGCTTATTTTATTTCTAATTTATTGTTTAGTCAGATGTTATTTAACTATATATTATAAAATCTATGTATATGTACATTATAAAATGGGTAAACATATTTGAGGGCAAATTTTATTTTTACATGAACAATACAGAACAAAGTTGTCTTAAAATATAAACTGAATAATTAAGCCTTCTTGTTTATTGGAGCTGTATTGTTGCATATTATATTATATCTGTAAATACTTTTTATACAACAAAGCATTTGACCCAAAAAATAAACCAAATCCCTTTTATGCCTTATTTAGTAATATGCCTTATTTGGTATGCCTTATTTGGAAAATTTGGAAATAATTCAAGAAAAAACTGATAACAGCAAATATTTTATAAAAAAGATGAATCCTTGGGAACATTTCCAGTATCCTAATTTCCTAGTATTTGTATAGCATATTCAACACACATTCGAGGGTACATTTCACCGTAAACTAAAAGGACACAACAAAATAGCTGCCAATTATTATTTTTAGCTATAGTTTTAATGTTGTAAATAGAAGTGGAATAATTGCTGAAGATGGGTATTTAATACCGGGTAAAATAGGTGGAGTGGTTATTTTTAAAGTTTTCAAAAATACAAAAACATTTGCACGTAGTTGACTTTTTAGTATTGCAATCTCATAATTAATTAGAACTCACGCTAATAGCACATTTACACTGTATATGCGCGGTTATGAAGTTTTATTTTTGTTATATATCCCCTGTTTTTATGTGGAAATAAGCTAAGGAAAATAAAATAATAAGATTCTGTATTTTTTTAAAGAAATAATGTAGGTCGAACATGATAGTGTTTGAAGTGATAAAATCTCATCACCCATTTGTTGCAAACATTTAGTTCCAAATACAACTCAGCTTGCGACGGCTTGGAATAATTCAAAATATGTAAATTCAAAACGGAAAATGGTAAACTTGAGAATTTAGAGATTCCTTCTTCTTTGATCGATCAAAGATACAAAACTTAACGTACATTTTAAAATATACAGATAACCTTGAAACACTCTCTTAAGATAAATTAATCATTATTTTCCAGGGGTATTTATTAGAGCTATAGGTTGTAGCTCTAGAATTTCACTAAAATTTATTTTAATCATGTTTCATGATAAACAGTCCAAATTGTTCAACCAACCAGCACAACCGAAAATGGCATCCAAAATTTACGTTAGGAACCGAACAAATTCTTTTGAATGATGGACATTAATGATGAATCCTCTGGAGTTTAGGCCAATGTTATCTTTACTTTAGTTTTGTTGGATACTAAATTTTATATGCTTGAAGTACCTTTAAGTATTATTAGAATGTCCGGATTTGTTTGCGCTTTGTGAACCGGCTGAAACCGACTATCAATCAAACCCAATCCATTCTGAACTGTAACGTTCAATTTTGATTCTTTATAACCGAAACTTCTTATAAAAATTGCTTAAAAGTTTTAAATAAATGGCCAAGAAAGTTCTATTTTTATTTTTAAACTTGTATGAACTTCGGTCATGTGTTTTAGGATTTAATTATGTTTAATAATGAAATAAGTGAATCATGGTGAAACGACAACCAAACACTTTTACAGTGGAATTTAAAAATAGGTGTTCGCAAACTGTAAAATATGAATTAATACATATTTGGATTATGGTTGAAGTATTCTGACGGTAAAGTAAAACTTATTTATTCTATAATTATAGTTTAAAAATAGAGTACATGTTTTTTTTTTTAAAACACTATATGTTTATTAAAACTTGTATTTAAAATTAAAACTTATAAAATTTATAACATTAAATTAACAAGATCATCATTGTGATAAAAAAAAAATTACAAACAAAATAGTTAGTCGACCTGGTTTCGGACATTCGTCCTTTATCAAATCTGGTTAATTACTCCATATTTGATAAAGGACGAATGTCCGAAACCAGAGTCGATTTTGTACCAAAAATAAGAGCGCGAGCTGGCGAGGTGAACAAAATATTTTGTGTACATATATACTGTATAATATACAATTTTATATTTGTATTGTATTTTTTCTCTCATGTGTCTGTGCATTTTGTTCGTCAATTTTGCAATGGCAAGTAGCAAAATAAAAAGTTCCGGTTGAACCGGTTGAGTATTTATGATGATGACGTATACCGCACCTCTTCTATTCGCTTGCTTTTGGGCAGTGGAACTGATTTATTGCTATGTGATTTGATTTTTCATTTTCAAATAATTGAACAACATACGAAACCACATTTGATACATCAATTAAAAAAAATATATAAAAAGAATGACGCGCTTGCGCTCAAGCAAGCCAATATTAATAAAATAACCACTACTATGTTTTTCCGGTTTGCTCACCTCGCGCTGCTATTTTTGGTACACAATCGACACTCAGGTCGTCTGACTATTTTGTTTGTAACTTTCTTTTTTTTGATCATAATAATGATGTTGTTAATTTAATATTATAAATTTTCTAAGTTTTAATTATAAATACAAGTTTTAATAAACATATAGTGTTTTTAAAAAATTTTATGAAATTATTGTTAAACTATAATTATATACTGTGTGATACTAGCCACGGACATACAAAAATATGGATTTATATCAATATTACAGTACTTATTTATTCTGTAAAAATCTTCAATTTACCTGAAAAAATTGAAGACTTATTTACAGTATAAATCAGTAGGAAGAGAATAGGTTATGCCTTGTCGGAAGATGACCACCTCAGGCCTATTTTATTGAAAAGTAAAATAAAAGGTGCACATTTTGGACGCTCATTTCAAATTACAAAGAACACGTCAATGGCATAACCAAATTTAAATAAAAGTACCTAAAATCAAGTTTCACACAACACTTAAAAGCTGAAATCATAGGTACCTAAATTCAATAAAAATGTAACTATTTTACACAGATACAAAAAGGGCCAAATTAGACAGGTTAGAAGATCTTGGTATGTTTTGAACACAGTTTGACTCATGAGTCATGAGATATTTGTATACTGTACGTATACTAATTTCTCATGAGTCATGAGTCAAATTGCGGCCAGAATTCACACCTTGAAAATATACAAAAACAAAAACACCAACAATTAACTTAACGTTAACATTAACTTAATAAAATTTACGACTTATTGGGATAGATACTCGATCCGCTAGCAAGCAAGCAATTTGCTAGCCAAAATGCTGACTACTCAATTAATTTTACAAAGGAAATTTAAATTTCAAAATACATTTTTCATAAAATTTTTGTCTATTTTTGCGATATTACAGTAAAATTTACGGCTTCAAAAATTAAACAGCAAATTTTGTGTTGTTCTACTATGCAATTGCACAAAAAAAAACAAAAAGTGTATTGAAAATATGATTTGAAATTAAATTTCCTTTGTAAAATTGATTAAGTAATCAGCATTTTGGCTAGCAAATTGCTTGCTTGCTAGCGGATCGAGTAGCTACCCCATTATCTATAACTTAAAAACAAACGAGGTGCCAAACAAGCAACAATATATAAACAGCATCAAAATAAGTTATGTAATATGTAGTAGTAAAAACTAAACCGAAGAACAGATTATTCGCTCGAAAGAGATATTTCTAAAAAAGTTTAAACATTGGCACAATATATAAGAACTAAAAATTACAATATAAAATTAAAAATAAAAAGTTTTTCATTTAAATATATAAAGTGACAAAAGGCCATAAAAAATAAAGTGAATATCGGCTTGTGAAATCTACTGAAATAATTAATGTGGATAGTTGTTTTTAACTCAAGTGCTTTTGTTATGTGTGTGGAAAATTTACATTTATGAGCAATCGCCCCAAAATAAGTGATGAAACCGCTGATTTATATCGGCTATACTTTTCACAAAATGTTATTAGTGGTGTAAATTGGACGCCGTCTTTTGTTTGTACGGCATACATTTTCCATCTGCATAGATGGCAAAACACTGGAGTCGCAATGTCATTTGGTGTCCCGATAATATGGATAGATCCACAAAGGCATGATCCAGTTCAATGTTATGCGTGCATGAATTATATTCTCGGTACAAACAGAAAAAAATTGGTTCTTTGACATACACTGCAACGACAAATGAACTACCGCTGCTGCATTCAGATAAAACTCCTGTTCCCGAAAGATCAAACCCAACTGAAGAATAATTACCACCAACATTTAAATCTGCTGAAACCGGAGAAACATGTGTATCAATATATCAACCATCAAATATCACTGCGCCATTCAATCAAGAAAGCCATTCCTTTGTCAAAGAGTAGAAAAATGTTAATTTTTTAGGATATTTTTTTTAGGAAAAATCACCATAAATTCCACTGAATCGATTTAATTTTTTTTAAATAGTTTCTATTGAATCTATATTTGTCGATGCGATGTTTGTTCGATCGATTTTAATCGATTTAAATTCAACAAAATGATAAAAAGTGATAAAAAAAGTATTTTTCGTCGAAATGAATATCAAAAAAATGTAGATGTTGTTTTTCGGTCTTGATATGTTCGGCAAAGTTGTTTATCTTGGCTTGCGCAACAACTTTGCTGAAGAAAGCATAACAAATATCATAATGGTTCAAGAGCTATAAACGTGAAAATGAGGATATATTTTGGGTCAGAGCCAAAACATGTCGAAAGCGATATCTCAAAAATGGGGACTAACTTTGAAATAGGACTAGCACCATTGAATTCAGCATACTCGAATTAAGTTTACCCCCTGGGTGCCCAGCTTGTCACAAAAAAAAAGTTTGCTTTTCAAGCACAGTGTTATTAATTAAAGCGATTTTTCATATGCAACCTAAACTAACAATTTGTTTTATTTTTGCTGTGACGGATGTGTCTAACTTTTGTTTCATTACGAATGAGTTTATTCCTATGCGTTTCGCAAATAAATATTTAACCAACTTTTAATATGAGTTTAAACTATTTTTGTAAAACGTATTTAATTCTTATATGTAGTACTTTTTACGCTATTTGCCGTAGGCACTTGGCGAAACACACTTATACTTAATAAACACATTTTTATTAATCACTTGTTTTTTGTTTCGCAGAATATTTTGAATATTTTTCAAAAAGCTTAAAAAATCACTCGATCGATTTCGACTTGATAGGTCATCATCAGGAGTATCTACTGATTTGTATTAGTAAAAATTTTGTTATATAGTAGAAAAAAGCAAAATATAAATAAAAATAAAAGGAGGGAAAAAATAAGCAATAAAAAATTAATCTACGGATCGCGCAGGTAGGCGATGAGTCATAGGTTGAGTAACAAAATTCAAGGTATATTATTGCGTACGTGAGAATAGAAAAGGGCGGGGTCTGTAATTGGTGAGAACCGGATTTCTCTCTGTTCGTTAAGGATATTTTGGTTAAGAAATATTGATTTTCGAATTTCGTAAGATTCTAAGGTATCTAAACGTCTGCCTTTGGGTTGTATATGTAATATGTCTAAATTGTTCAAGCTAGCTGTATGATTTTCTGAAGTTAAATGGTTATGGAAAGTTGATTGATTGCAACCAGATAAATGTTCTTTAGCTCTAACTCCAAAATTGCGCCCAGTCTGACCAATATAGGAGAAACTGCAATCATTGCAATTAATCCTATAAACGCCAGACTTGGAAAGGCGATCAACTCTAAGTTTATTGTTAAAAATCATTTTCTTTATTGTGTTATTATTATAAAAAGCAAAACTAATATTGGTATAATTGGACACGATGTTGCTAATCCGTTGGCTCGTTTTTCCTATATACTTTAAGCGACGCTAATTTTCCCGCGTTGGACTATCCGGTGGATAAATACCCGTTAGAGTTTTACGCTTTAGCTTTTTATTTAATAACTTTAATATAGTCCTAGTTGCATATCCGTTATTCGTTGCTATTTGAAGAATTATGTTAAGCTCAGTGTTATAATTTGAATTTGACAGAGGGATGTTTATTAGTCTGTCTATGAGTGAGTGGAAAGCTGACATTTTAATATTATGGGGATGGTTTGAAGAACTAGGGATAACAGCGTCTGTATACGGGGGTTTCCGATAAATTTTGAAGTCTAAAGTAGAATTAATCCTGGTTATTGTTATATCTAGAAAATTAATACATTTATTTTCTTCTTTTTCTAACGTAAAATCAATGGTGGGATATTGAGAATTTAACCAAGTAAGGAAAGAGTCTAACAGTCTATCAGTTCCATTCCATAGACATAATATGTCATCAACATATCTATACCAAAAGAGTATATGACGAAAATAAGGATTGTTATTTGATATGATCATTTGTTCGAAGAAATTCATGAAAATTACAGCCAACAAAGGTGACAGAGGGGAGCCCATGGTTAGACCATCAGCAAATTTGAAATATTTATTATCAAAACAGAAATAATTTTGTTTAATACAAGTCTCAAACACTAACTTCACTTCACGACGTAAGCCCTCATCTACAACATCCCTATCTAAGTAATTACAAACTATTTGGGACAAAGTATTAATTGGAATAGAAGTGAAAAGACTGGCAACGTCAAATGAAACTAGTTTTGAATGTAACGGAATGTTTTGATAATAAATATTTCAAATTTGCTGATGGTCTACACATGGGCTCCCCTCTGTCACCTTTGTTGGCTGAAATTTTCATGAATTTCTTCGAACAAATGATCATATCAAATAACAATCCTTATTTTCGTCATATAATCTTTTGGTATAGATATGTTGATGACATATTATGTCTATGGAATGGAACTGATAGACTGTTAGACTCTTTCCTTACTTGGTTAAATTCTCAAAATCCCACCATTGATTTTACGTTAGAAAAAGAAGAAAATAAATGTATTAATTTTCTAGATATAACAATAACCAGGATTAATTCTACTTTAGACTTCAAAATTTATCATAAACCCACGTATACAGACGCTGTTATCCCTAGTTCTTCAAACCATCCCCATAATATTAAAATGTCAGCTTTCCACTCACTCATAGACAGACTAATAAACATCCCTCTGTCAAATTCAAATTATAACACTGAGCTTAACATAATTCTTCAAATAGCAACGAATAACGGATATGCAACTAGGACTATATTAAAGTTATTAAATAAAAAGCTAAAGCGTAAAACTCTAACGGGTATTTATCCACCGGATAGTCCAACGCGGGAAAATTGGCGTCGCTTAGAGTATATAGGAAACACGAGCCAACGGATTAGCAACATCGTGTCCAATTATACCAATATTAGTTTTGCTTTTTGAAATCCGTTGCTTTTTATAATAATAACACAATAAAGAAAATGATTTTTAACAATAAACTTAGAGTTGATCGCCTTTCCAAGTCTGACGTTTATAGGATTAATTGCAATGATTGTAGTTTCTCCTATATTGGTCAGACTGGGCGCAATTTTGGAGTTAGAGCTAAAGAACATTTATCTGGTTGCAATCAATCAACTTTCCATAACCATTTAACTTCAGAAAATCATACAGCTAGCTTGAACAATTTAGACATATTACATATACAACCCAAAGGCAGACGTTTAGATACCTTAGAATCTTACGAAATTCGAAAATCAATATTTCTTAACCAAAATATCCTTAACGAACAGAGAGAAATCCGGTTCTCACCAATTACAGACCCCGCCCTTTTCTATTCTCACGTACGCAATAATATACCTTGAATTTTGTTACTCAACCTATGACTCATCGCCTACCTGCGCGATCCGTAGATTAATTTTTTATTGCTTATTTTTTCCCTCCTTTTATTTTTATTTATATTTTGCTTTTTTCTACTATATAACAAAATTTTTACTAATACAAATCAGTAGATACTCCTGATGATGACCTATCAAGTCGAAATCGATCGAGTGATTTTTTAAGCTTTTTGAAAAATATTCAAAATATTCTGCGAAACAAAAAACAAGTGATTAATAAAAATGTGTTTATTAAGTATCTTATATGTAGATAATACGATTTTCTTCGTATGTACAGGAGGTTCAACAAAAGCGTGTACGGGGCATAACTGTACTTAAAACTGTAGGTTTTCTATTGATTACTCTTGGACGCTCTAAAACAAACATTAGTTTAACTGCAACTATTTAGCGGATAACATGTATGACGATTTGAAGCGATGTTTATAAGTGCACATCCGAAAGGACCAGAAATGTCGGTTGCAAGTGCAGCAAAATATATAAAAAAGTCGAAAACATTTGTATAGAAGAGGATTACATATTATTCAATGTATAAAAATGTTGACGATTTTCCACATAGAGGCAAAATCCGAACCACTACAAAGAATGAGGATGAGGCCATCATACAGTAAATACTTTATTGTGTTTACCGATGAGTTATCCTTTTGGGGTTTTAATGTTAAAAGGCGTGTTTGGCCAAATAAGCAAAAAAAAAAGAATTATACGAACTGTGAAGCACCCGCCCTAGCTCCATGTATGAGGATGCTTCACCAAGCAAGGTTTAGGTAAATTAATTGTTTCCACATGAAACCTAAACGCACTTTTCATGAATACAAATTATTCATAAGGTTTGTTGCTATCTGTTCTAAAATGGTTTGGAGCGGGGAACTCTAATTGGATCTTGCAAGAAGACAACGATCCAAAACATCATAGCATACTCTGTTCGAAATTTAAACTCAAAAAGGGGATCACAAATTGGATTGGCCATCTCAGTCACCCAATCCCAATCCGATCAAAATTTATGGGGACTCATGAAGATTATGCTGAAAATGTACCACATAAAAATTTGAGCGCGAAAAATTTATCACTACAGTATACAGAAAAATCGGTTGATAGTATTGGACAAAAGGAGCCAGGCAATTATTAATAGTAATGGTGACTTTACTATGTATTAGTTGATAGCGCTCTAGAAAATACAACAAACTTTCATAACAAAAACCAAAAAAATCGCAGTTTACTTAGTTTTTTGCTGTTGTACATACTGTAAGTACATTTTATTTAAGCTTTATTTATTATGAATAAACTTCATGGCATTATCAATTTGATATGATGATATGATATTTTACAACGTAGGGCAGCTGTTAAGCTGGTATCCTATAACATACTACATGCAATTTAGTATGTCCATGTCCATAGATGATACATTCCTTTGATGACGCAGCAACTGAATGACTTGAGCACATGCACTACTACTACTGCATTCGATTATCACTTAATCACCCAAAATTGTATCAACCTGAGACAAGATTCGGTGACCGAACTGACTAGGTATCCTGATCCTACGAGGTTCTCTAATTCTACAGGATAAGGATGTGTTATAGGTTCTAATAATAGAAGAACTACAAGAGCAAACTGCCGTTATACAACGTACCCCAGTTCGGTTTTTTCTTCTTCTATAATTACCAATTACCAGTTTTCTAATCCCCGTTAATATTTTGACCTTTCATGGTTTGTGAATTAGTTTGTTAGTAAGGATATGTAACTTTCTTGTTTGGTCTCTTTTTATCACCATGAAGATGAAGAAGACATAAGAAATTTTGTTGGTTTAATCCGCCCTTCCAATCACCTTAAAGATGAGAAACGTAAGCTTTTCACGTTTTATCCTTCTCCAGTCGTCAATCCAGTCAAAAACGAATCGTACTCGAGAATTATGCGGACCCAGACCCTACCTGCATTCTAATATTAAAGGTAATATAAGGAAAGGATTAAATAATCACAGAAACGACTAGGGCGGCACGCAGCAAAGTCATTATTTAACTATTATGTTAATAAATTATTTATATAATTTGTTAAGTAACTGCACATACACGCTATTTATAGATAAGAATGTTAATTTGTTAATTTCAATCAGGTATGATTAGGTATAGGATTCCTAAATTTCATCATATGTATCTATCGTCCTCAGTCATAGCACGACTGGAGTACTAATTCAATTGGTATCCATCAATAGGTCATCTCATCTTATGCTGTATAAATTTGCTGCACTAACACCTACCCAACACCTTCTAATCCGAGGGGAATATGTACGTAAGAAATCGACAGCATGTTTATACATATGATGACCTTATAATTCTTAGTCTATTGTCGCTTATTAAAATTCAATTCAGTATTGTCATATATTTAGCTACCTTATGCCAATCATTTCAATCATTTACTATACCACATACAACACTCCTAAATTACATAGATAACACACTTGAACCCAATTAGAAAGAGTCCAGTTAACAACACTTCAATGCAAGAAGCCTTTAGAATGAGTTCGTTTAATAGATATAAATAGTAAAAAAAAGACCTCTTGAACGAAATGTTATAACTACGCTCTTCCCTAGGATTCTGATATGCTATTTTAATAAAATCATATAAATAATAAAATTAATAAGTATAAAATAATTCAAAGTAATAATTACGTCAATATTAACGTTAAATCATATTTTCTTTCCAATTACGTATTGGAAACTATTAGCAAGATCTTCACTATTAAAAGTGACATCTATTAATTAACACACGAATTGACTGTTAGCCATCATTTGTAAATTTAATATTTCGGAAAACATATTCTCCTTCAATCATACTTCAGTTATAAATCTAAGATACAGTCATAAATATAATCATCAACCATACTCCGCGAATTTATTTCTTGTAAATACCCCCACGACATAGCCAATTATTTAATCGTATCATCGATCGTATTTCGAGGAAGTAAACACAACAAAATTTCTAAACAGACAAAAAAGAGACGCTTATACCATAATAAACAAAAAGACGAGTACCAAAAGTCAATCAAGAAACATGGCTCAAAACAAACTAAACGCAGGATATAAATTATATCGCCGCTAAAATAGAAATGATCTTTTAAGCACGCGCATTTAAATTACGCTAAACAAACAAACTCAATTTATTAGAATTATGGATCATGTTTACACAGCGATACCAATATTCATTATAAACATTATAAATATATAGCACCGGTATGTAAACAACGCGACTACATCGCTCAACGGCACAAATAGGCAACCCGACCCGTCACACGGGTACATAGGAAACATACATACAAATTCAAAATACACCTTAAAGGTCACACAAAAAAACAACTAACTTTCCAGACCCATAATCACAAAATCTGAGAAAACCAACACAAGCCAGTCACACCACACTTCACAGCTCAAATCACCACACACAACACCAACCATCAGCGGTCACAAAAAAATAAAAAATGTTTCACCAAGAAGGACACAAACCGACACAAAATCCACACCATAAAATTGGGCCAAAACTCAAAGAAAAAACTCCCGCAGACACTGAAACAGGAATCCACAAAACCCCACTATCCTACCCTTCAGCACCCTACATAAGCCAAACCGGAAGATTCCCCAAAAAGAGACTACTAGAACATGTAAAAGACGAAACCAAAATGAATCCCGAATCACACACGGCCCCCATCTAACAACCAAAAATATCAGGCCATCTATTCCGAAAACAATCTACAGATACTACACGAGTCAAACAGAGATGATGTCATGAACCGAACCGCAGAACATACAAACACAAAAACAATATACAACTATTGAACAACAAAGTCAGCCCGAACACTAATAAAATCCACGATACGATCCCGCAGAACATCATCCCTTCTAAATACCAATTCCAACATTCCCCCGACATACCTAGAACCCCGGAATGCGTCGCAAATTGAAACATCGCATTTCGATTTCAAATACATACATATCTCATTTATGTAATCAAATTTATACGTGTGGGATTCCCCAATAAACATTCAATGTATACATGTATGAATTTGAACAACCTTCAAGCATTTCCAGAAAAAAACATTTAAGTGCAACAAAGAATTTTAAGCGATCCAAACTGAAATTTGGTTGTAAATATCTACCGTCGCAATTACGAACGTAGCAACTCGAATCGTCACACATCGAGGCCAAGGTGTATAAAAATAATAATATAATAACTAACAAGAAACGATATTATACTCTACAAGGATAACAATTACAGACTTGTAACT
Source organism: Nephrotoma flavescens (assembly GCA_932526605.1). Lineage (NCBI taxonomy): Eukaryota > Metazoa > Arthropoda > Insecta > Diptera > Tipulidae > Nephrotoma > Nephrotoma flavescens. The sequence goes on along the minus strand of OW052221.1, from coordinate 169,341,545 downwards.
GTAAAGCTTCTACAATTATTAAATTTTTTTATTTCCACATTGTTTCGTCTTTATTTACGAAAATATTTTTCCATTTAAAAATTACACACAACACAATACTAAGATATCCTCTCAGGAGAGCAACAACAACATTCAAACCAAATAAAAAACATTTGGATGGTTCCACTTCTACATTAGACATCAAGGCAACAATTTTTTTTTTCTTTTCGCGTCTTTCCCCGTTTACCTATATATGATACAGGTTTTAATTACGACTTAAATAAATTTTCGGTGAAATCACATTAACACAAACATAAACGAAATAAAAATTATTTCAAGGCCATTTTTCACTCATTTGGTAAAATGAGTGTAAATTTTATTTTCGAAAGAACAGAACAAAACAAAATAAAACACACATACATTTACATTATCTATTTTACGACAAGACACTAGTTGGCCTTGAAAAAATAATCAGAAAACCAAAAATCTCGTGTGGAATGGGACAATATTCATGAAAATTTATTATTGATCGTGTAGATCGTATAAAACATCTAGTTTTTTTTTTTTTATTTAATAAACATTTACACACACAGGCACAAGCAGAAAGTATATAATTATTATTTAATATTTAAGACAAATATAAATATGTATATAAAGAATGAAATGAAAAAGAAAAAACTTCCCTGTGGGTCTATTCTGTCTTTCCCTGGGAATTAGGAATTGGGAATTAGGAAAAAATAAATCTTTGTAGCACTTTTTCCCAATTTTTTTTCCCAATTATCCAAAAGTGTATTCTGGCAGTGTTGGGAATAAATTTTTGAGGAAATGGAAATTTAGTTTAAGTGTCGGTCACCCACGGTGTTTTAAAACTTATTTTAAAGTTGTCAAAAATTATTAACGACATTTTAGATATTTTGTTTTGTTATAAAATATGAGATCGCATAAGTTTGAGATTTTTGGATGACGACGAATTCAAAAGAAAACAGTTTATTCGTTTGCTGCGAAACCAATTACGGAACTCGTCGATTAATTTCATATAAAAGAAAATGAGTTTATGTGATTATACAGACTCACACAAGAATTAGTGTTTATCTTATGTAAAAAAAAAAAAAAAAAAAATTTAAATAAAAAAAATCATATTATTTTTCATATATGTATTATGATTTTTATTAAGGTATATTTGAAAAGGGAAGTTTTATTTTTTATTTATCCCGTAAACGACCAAATGCATATACAAATATTAAAATCTGGTGATACAAATCACCACCACAAAAATGATAAAAATCTGGTTTAAACCATTTTTTATTGGTTTGATTTTTATTATTTGGTTACCACATTACATTAATCGTGATAGATTACTCATCATATTATCCGTTACATTACCCATAGTTGTTGTTGTTGTTGTATTTTCTATTTGCTAATTTATGTATTTGAAGAAATCAGCCAGAACAATTTTTTTAATAATTATCTTTCTATGTGTTTTCTAAATGATTATGTAAAGTCAAATGCATTCTAATTCGTTGTTTTATTTATTTTATTAGAATTATAAATACAACGTATGCCATAGATCAATTTAAATAATCTTTCCCCGTAGTATTTCATAATTCCCAAGAACAAATATTGGGAAAAATATTTGTAAAAACTGCAATAATTGGGAAAAAATTATTCCCAAAAAAATATTTACCTTGTCGCCAGAATACACTTTTAAGGAAATAATTCCTAGCTGCAACAATACTGTCAATTCTTTTCATTTCCTAATTCCCAGGGAAAGACAGAATCGACCCACTGATCGCATATATTGTACGTCGTTGGTTTACCCAATGCCTTCTAAACTACTGGCCGCTTATACCAAATGATGACGACACGCTAAGTCGACGTTGTTGTTGCTTTCTCTAGTTGCTTTGTTAGTGTAAATATCCTAAAATTATTATTGCGCAGTCTCGGTATAGACTTAAATTGACGTCATGTGCGAAAAATGAGAGTAGTAAAAGGCCAGTAGTATAGAAGGCATTGGTTTACCTATACATAGAGACACCATAAAAATATATAAAACGTCGTATACCTCGCAAAACCACATTTTCGTTATACAATTAATATGTACTTAGTCTCCATGTATAAATAATGCACTATAATCATTATATCACTTCACTTAATATTTATTTATTATTTAATGTAAAAAACAACACAAAATGTAATTTAATTTTTTTATTTATTAAGAAGAAAGACAAAACACGTGTTTCTCCTTCGACGATCGATTGCGGCTCTCAATATGGCATTATCAATTTATAAACTTTTTTAGATAATAGCTATCTTACATTAATTAGTATTTTGCAGACAGGAAAAATTATTTCGGGATTAGAATTAAAGAATTAAATTTTAAAAAATTTTCGGGCTTGCATTGAAATTAAAAAGGAAAGACACCAAAATTGAAGTCGTTTTCGGGATCGTTTTTCGGGCCAACTTCACATACATTATGGTTGGCTAGCCTTTATTATTATTCAGGTATCTCAATTTAACGAAATCTTATAAAGTGTTCAGTATACTAAACATAAGCGCTTCATGCTAGAGCAATGTGCTCGTCTTTTGTGAAAGGGTGAAGCTTTCTCAAAGTCGTGTTAATTCATGTAAACATTCATAATTTTGCAGTAGCGAATTTACAAAATGCGATACGTTCAGAAGCGAAGTTCCTGACGAAGAGATTATGGTACAAATGGAATTTATTTAGTTTTCATATTCGAAAAACGCTTTTTAGTAATGGCAAATCAACATATAACTCACATTCTGTTTAAAAGCGGCCGCGCTAATACTGGAATTTTTATCCACCAGAAGAATAGAACAATAGATTTTTATAATGAAAATAAGAAGTACATATTGCACATTTACTTTTTCAGGGGGAAAGATCTTACTTCCAGGATCTAAATTACAGTTCCACATTAATTTTACTTTCTTTTGCGTAGTAAAATACATATAGCACAGTTCATGAAAAATGGTGGCCTTAAGATTTTTGCAGATTTACCATTCGCCATATCGCCGAAGCAAACACAAAGTTTTTAAAAATTCTGTCTGTGTGTGCGTGGTGTCATGCAGACGAAATGTTGTTGGTTCGCTACAGCCCAGAATTGACTGGTCTTAGTGAAACTTCATGCATAAGTTTTTTCCATAAATTAGGAGAACTCAGAGATTTTTTTTGCGAAATCGATCCACCGGAAGTGACAGCTTTCACAGGAGGTTTCTCGTTTTTTTTTTCAAAATATTTTTACGAGAAAACGACTATTAAGTAGGACATTGTAAATTAATTTTGCAACAAAACCGGTCCACCAGATCAGTTTTCCAAAATTTAAGCTGAAATGACGGTGTTTGACAAAAATCTGTTTTCAGCAAAAAGCCGGTACTAGTACTGCCCACATGGAATGATTGATCGGGATGGAACTATACTTAAACTTTTTCCATAAGTTGGGAGATCCCAGTATTTTTATGAAAAGAGTTAAAACATAAAGATTGTAAATTAAATTTGTACAAGACAGTTTTACCATTCGAGATCTATGTATACATTCACATCTGTTCTGGTGCCAAGAACTCTTTCGCGGTTTGCTTTTTCCGTCCATACTTTTACCCCGTTGCCATAGCCAATTCGAGGACGTACGGCACCACGATAAGCAGTAATATAGTTCTGAAAATCATACTATTTCAACATTTGTGTTATATTCGAATGAATATACCGCTTTACGATGTGCATTGAAAGTTTTAGGTGAACAAAATTAATAACTTGTATGCAGCATAATAAAAAATAGTGTGGCGTAATCGAATGAAAAATAACGCTTTGAAAATTCTGAGCAAACACATTATGTATTTTGTTCATTTCAATTATCATAAAATGAAGACTACGAGTCTATGAACAATTCTAGTCATTATTACTTTTATGTGTACTGTAAAAAATCATTTTCATATTTTTGCTTAAAACTATTATTGTTTTTCATGAAGGATAATTTTTATTGCAAATGTAAATGAAAACTAACGGAATACAAAACTCGTACAGTCATATACCAAATTATTGTTGGAAAAATATTCCTCATTTGATTGTTGATAAATGAAGAAAAAGAGGAATTTTTCAAGTCTTTCAAATCTTTCGCGTTGTTATTATTTTAACGATAATTAAAATTATATTAGTGCAATTAAGTTGATTTCTTTTTGCAATGGTAGGAATTTTAATTTGCTATATTGTTTGTACTTTTTAGACAATAATTTAATGTAGTTACGTAATTATTTATTTTTGTTATTTGTGGCTTTGTGCATTTAACAATGAGTTGTGCATACATGTTATTTATAGATTTATTTGATAACAATAAAGAACATTATTTACATTGATAGTGAGAGAAGAACAGATATATGATGGATAAAATTATAAAACATTTTTTTTTATTAGTAATTTTTTATTTAATTAAAAAAAAAGTATTAATTTTATTAAAAATATTAATAAAATAATTTATAATAAAAAATACAATTGATTTATAAAAATAAAATCTTATAAGAATCATTCGTGCCGCCATATCACATTTTCTTTTTGTTTTATCGCAATTTTATCCTAATAAGCTTCAATTTTTTTATGTAATAAATAGCCAGGAGCGATACTTCGTGGCCTTTTGATCGTATCGTAACTATTGATCGTATCGAGATAAATACTGAAAAAATTCGATATATTTTGCAATTTTATTACGGAAAAATTTGTTCTGTTTATGATACTGTTAAAGTTAGCCGAAAGTTTCCAGCCGAAAGATAATGCAGATAGTGTCTTGAATACAGCAAAAATCATTCATGAACTCGAATTTAGGAGAATTTAGGATCGGGTTATATCATTCGGGTGAAGGAGAAATTATTTCAGTTTATAGGAATTTAAAAATCGATAGGAGCGAGAGTATAAAGAGAGTTTAAAAATAGTCAAAACACTATCTGCATTATCTTTAGGCTGGCAACTTTCGGCTAACTTTAACAAGATCTGTTTATGGAGAAGGTGCTTTATCAAAATCAGCAGCAAAGAAATGTTTCGGGCGCTTTCGTTCGAAAAGTCGATGAAATCATGCAGAAAACTGAAGAAGACCAGATATAAGCAGCCATGCAATTGTTTAAAAAAGTAAATATTTGAGAGAGCTTGGTTGGTAAATTTTGATATACACCCAAAAAAATAACGTGGTTAATCTGAATAAACCGTCAGTCAATTTGAAGAAATGGCGTTCAATATAGCGTAAACGAAGAGAGGTAATCAATTTGATTACGTTTTATTCAAATTAAAAATTAATGAATACTTTTTTTAGTTTAACGAAATTTCTTCGTACTGAATAAATTGATTGAAGAAATGCAATTGATAAATTGACAAAATTTATTCAATTCAATTAAGATCTAGCTATCGAGATTAATCAAATTTCGTCAAATTAGAGAATGTTTTACTGCTGGTTTAAATAAAAAATTCGTTGATTTGAATAAATTTTTATCATATTAATTCATTGAATTTAATGAAAGCATTGTTGAATCGAATAAAACTATCGTCAATTTGAAGAAAATATTCGTCAATTCAATGAAAAATTATTTAAAATATGATTGGTATATTGCAGATTGTAATGAGGATATTTCATAAAGAGATAAATGAAAGGTAAACAAGTAAATAATACGATTAATGAAATTTTATTTATTGGAAATTCACTTGTAGTACAAAGAAATATGTAACTTCATTTAATTTGTTAACTGATATTATTTTATTGCTGATATTAGGCATTTTACCTGCACATTATGCTTTTCTTATCTTGTTATAATATTAAAATAATATTTTTGAATGAACTTTCACACTTAGTGGGATGCTAATGTATATTCCAAATTAAAAATATTGAATATTTTAAAACAAATATCCACCGCCTCAATAAATGAGTTCAAAATGTATTTCACGCCATCGAAATACACAATAAACTCTGTTGGCCATAAAATACTTCCGGAAAGTAAAATCAGCGGCTGAATAGGAAATTTGTTTGCGCTTTATTTCCTCCTCACACCTTGGATAGTTGGCCCCAAAATCAAGAAACTTCCGTGGTCATCACTTAATGAACATTTAGTTCTGACCCTTTTTTGTTTGCTACAACACTGGTAGTTGGAACCAGTACACTGTGAATTAAATGGAAATTCGCGCAACCATCTAAATAAAAATAAATTATTAAGTTGTTGTAATTTAATAAACTTAGAATTTTATTAACTTACCTTCAGTGATATGTTTCATTTGTTGCAAGTCTTCAACAAGTTGTTTTGATGACGGATCCTTTATTTTTTCGGTAAATATTGGCAATATTTTAAAGGCAACTGCATCAAAGTTTAAAATAAGAATCGACGCATTTGAATATTTTTGTAAAAAATCAATATTCACCTATAAAGTAAAGAGTAATTATTTATTTAAATGTATTTATGAAAGGATTTACAAGAATAACATAAAACAAGATTTTACTCGTCCATTCCACACGAAGTTCCCAAACTGAAAATCCATTTCATTATTTTTGTCATCTCTGAGTTGTTTTCCTGCTTCCTACAAAAAACATTTCATGTTTAGTCAATAAAAGTTCAGAATAAGCTAATACTAATAATATTTTAATAAAAATGTTCATGAATATTTAATTAAGTTAAAATTGATTTTAAATGCTTATTCCACTTACCTCTAATCTTTTTCAAATATTAATCGATCGTCCAATCAGACACCGGGCTTAAATTTCGAGCGGATTCCCCAAACTTGAATGAAGCCTTATTAAAACCAATTAACTTCCTACAAATAATAGAAAACGTTTACAATTTAAAAATAAATATTAAATTCGCAAGTAAAAAAAACAATGATTTAGTTTTTTAACTTGCTCTCAAATTTACATAATGATATCGGTGACGTTATTTACACGAGATAATATTAGACATATTTCTAGATTATTATGGCATGCAAGTAAATTTTGCTTTCAAGCATGCAGAACTATTAAAACAAAATACATTATTACTAATATATTTGCCGTAATGTAGTTTATATAAAACACAAACCCTTTTTTTTATTAAAGTTAACAACACAAAAGTAACGCAAAACCACAATTTGTTCCCAAAAAAAAAAGTTAAGCTACAATTTATTACAATAAAAATTAAATTTAATCACAATTATGCAAATATTTGCTTACCTATTTATTGTTATATTATTCACTATATTAACTCATATGTTACTCATAAAAATATTAATTTTTATTGCAAAATAACTTTATTATAACACACTAAATGTTTCCGAATTGAAATGACTTAAGTAGTTTTCCTCGTGGTTTAAAATAATATAAGCACACTTTCGTCAATTTGAAGACATTTCTTCAAAATTGCACTTTTTTTCCTAGAGGTGGTTAACAATTTTGTTAAATTGAATAAATTTATTTGCTTCAACGAAATTTTGTAGAATTTTATGAAATATCAATTCTTCAACGTAATCACAATTTCTTCAAAATGAAGAAATTTAATCATATGTATTATTAACGAAAAATTAATCAAATTTGAAGAAATCTTTCATTAATTTGAATAATTTTTTTTTGTTTGCAATTAATTGATTATTTCATAATCAAATCAGTAGCAATTACTATCAAATTAATCGTTTCTTCAAAGTTCAACGAAATCGATTATTCAATTTCACCTACGAGATTTTTTTGAGTGTAGGACTATACCTTGCACCATCGGACTACCATTTGATCCGATCCATGCAAAACCATCTTAATGGTTTTACATTAAATTCAATTGAGGCCTGCGAAAATGAATTGTCCCGATTTTTCGCCTCTAAACCAAATATGTGTCATTTTGATCGATGACCTTTTTTTCTGGTAGACACTGTAGAACGTGTCTACCAGAAAAAAAGGTCATCGATCAAAATGACACATATTTGGTTTAATAAAGTTCATTTGAAATAAGAAAATTCTTTGTTTCAATGTCACCCAAAAAAGGCCACGAACTTTTGCCTAACCCTTTATTTGAACACTTCGAGTCCATTCAAAAACATTTTTGTACCAATTGCTTTAGTAATAAAATTTATTTGGTTTAGTAGTTTGTATATGGGTTTTTTTGGAAGCGTTAAGTTGTATTAGTTGCGGTTGGAAAATTCCGTTGGTCATGGCGGCATCCCATATCCATACTTATCGGTGAAAATATGGCTGAGTTTCCTATCAATATGTATTTAGAGAAAAGATTTTAATGAATCTTAAAAACAGAAGCTGCAGCAAAAGCGGAATTTTTAAAAGCTGGATTTTCTGATAAGTTAGACGATATTTTTGAATTTGGGCTTCAATCAAATTAGAGAATTTCTTGACCAACAAAACATTTCAGAACAAAGTCTTTTTAAAAATTATTAAACAGATTTTTTTCTGAAATTAAAGTGAAACTGGGTTTTGTCGCAACCAGTCGTCCAGCTTTTAGAATTCAACATGAATTTTGAACGAAATTTTAGAATTTGACCATGATGCTCTACTCAATTATTTTTTAACCGGGTATGACCATTCGATGTGTAGGGCAGAGTTGGGATTTTATAACACGAATTTTTGGGTGAAATTCTGATATATATGAACTTTCTGAGAGATAGGATGAAGCTTTGCAATTTCTTAAGCTATTTTCGATATATTTTGATTGTACAATAAAATTCTTTCCAACTTTCCTAGGGTAGGGTGTCAACGGGCTTTAATTATAGATTTTGAAGCATATTTCGGAAGATGAGACCTCTTCAGTTTATCTCGACTCCTTAACTGATTGTGGCTATATTAAATTTTTAGAAGAACTTAAGTTCTGGAACTAGGCCATCCTCCAACTCGACCATCTCTCTATTGATAATGTTCAAATTTTATGTCTAAGATAAATTCTAACAAGAGAAGTTAAGGGATTTCAGTTCTTAAGGGATTATCTAGAAATTTGGTTTATAGATGGAGACTGCACCAAATTTTTTATTTATATAATTCAAATATCATTAGGTCGAAATCAAACCGCAAATCTTCGTTTAGATTAACAATAAATATTCATTTACAAAAGAATGGCTAACCTAATGAACATTTCTGGTATTTAACCATTTGCCAGTTCAAATTGAAACCGTATAAATTACATTTTAAAGATTTTTAAAATTATACAATGTACCTTCATTTTAGTACTCATTCTTTATCAAAAAACAATTAAAATAACCGATAGATATGTTAACTAGTTCGTCATGTAAAACAATTGTGAAATTAAAGTTAGTTTAAATAAAATTCAAGAAGGAATGTCTATTTAGGAGTTATTTTAAAACTCTAAGAATCGACGAAGAAAGAAAAAAATTTGTATATGAAAACAGGGACTACTAATGGCCGCCATAGAGAGAGAGAGGGAAAAATAGGTCGAAATTGTGCTCGATCTGCAAGGAAAACAAGAGAACTGCTAGATTTTTTTTTTAATTTCCATAATCAGGATACCGATTAGTATACAAACAACGAACGTTGTCGAAACTGAAACCACCCAATGTTTAAAGACAAAATTAAATCTCTTTCATTGCGACTTATCTACTAAATTTATCTTTAAATACAGATTTATAGTTCAAACAAGTATAGGTAGTATATTTAAAAAATATAATCCGCCTAAATAAATATTTAAAATAGTAACATGTTATAATTCTATAAACTAAACATACATATGTAAGTGTTGAACCTCAAAAGAGAGTTTTGTGTATATTTAAAAAAAAGGGAACCTTGCCTTTGGCAGAAAAAAACACAAACTAATCTTCAATTCTAAGAAAATATTTGGATTTGTTTTAATTACTTTATCGGCTAAGCATTCTTTGAATAACATTATTTTAGTGATAATATCTTGAAATCCACGAAACGTACGAGAAAATAGTATTCTACTTTTTCATAACTAAAAGCAACACCAACAGTTCACAGTGATAAAAATAAGCACCTCAACAAGCTTATTTATATCAAGTGCCAACCAAACATTTGTTATACAAAAGGTTGTTAATCGAATGTGGGAATACTACTGTTGGAAATTGGAAAAAAGTAAATCGATTTTTAGGAAGAGGGGAATTTATTAATAGAGGTGATAAACAACACGACAAACAAAAAGAAAATTCACAAAATAAATTTTAGTGTTAGTTTTTGTAGTTCAACAGAACATACAATGCCCAGAAACTTTTACTTGTGGCTTTTGTCATTTCCTTTTACCAGAAGAATAGTACACCCAATGAAAACTCCGCATTATTTATTTGTGTACAAAATTTCGATATTTTTATTTCCAACTTCTAGATGGTTCAAGGATTAATTATATAAACTTGCAATTCGAATAAATTTCAAATAGATTTACACAAATATAGTTTAAAAAATAGATTAGAATACTAAAAGAAGAATCGTTTCGTTAATACACCTAAAAGTAAAAACCCCGATTAACTTCATTGTATTTTAGATAAATTAAAGTTAATAATTTACCCGTAAGCCACCCACAGTGGCAGTCTTTTTCGGGATGCAGTATTTAGTTTTATTTTGCAATTTTTACACAGTCAGAAACCATTTACGAATTGTCGATTGTTGGCGATTATAATCAACGATACTCTTCCCGATTAATTGTGCTTCTAGTGCTGAAAGACCGAAGTTATATTGCAGTTTCTGTTCGACTAGCTGATTGAGGCTCTTCGTGCGATTCAGGCTGAGTTCATTCCATGTTCTGAATTTAAAAACGTAGTTCTTAATTCTTGCTTGAGGTGATTATTGGGGTTCTAAACTTATCCGAGGCTTGTGTTAAGATTTCACAAACATTTGTTTTTCGCAGGTTTAGTTGTTAGCCAACTCCTAAACGAGCTATTCTCACATATGTAGCTTGCTTCTTTTTTATGGAGCAGTAACCGAAGGTCACCACGCAGAATCAAATTGAGTATTTGTCATAAATGTTGCAAATCCGGTAGAGGAAGAGAATCCTCTATTTATCCACTTGCACTACAACCTGACCACCAGTTTGAACGAAAAAGTAAAAAATTGTGCAATAAAATTATATCAATAGGTTGTGTTCGCCTTAATTTATTTTGAAAACCAAACCAATGAGGCGACCTTTTCACTAAAATTGTGCCTGGTTATTTTGGTTACCAAAAAGTATAATACTATTTTTGGTAGCTTTAATGGAGTTCCCAGTATTCAAAAAATAAATATAGAACGACCGGTATTTTATTTACACGAATGATTTGAAATAAAGTTTTTCATAAATCATTATCTTGAAATCAATGAGAGATACGAAGAGCAGTATTCTACTGTTTGGTAACCAACCATATACCAAACTTTCTGGTATATTTATGGCCTCTCATTCCTCTCAATATAATACCGTCAGTCACATCCAGTATATATTTTACTATGTAAAAAAAAAGTTTAAAGATTGGAAAATTGTATCAATTGCATGCGTTAAATGCAAAAAAATATTTATTAAAAATTAATTTAAAATTACGTACTTTTTATCAAATTTTAGATCAAAATTTTTTAAAATACAGTATTTGTTATACACAGTTTGAAATACAATTTCAAAATCTTTCAAATAAATTTATTATGTTAAAATTCTTTACTGACACTCTTGACGTTTTAATACATCAGAATCAGGTGGCACAAATATCCTAGCATCATTATCCCACTGCATGAAAGTTGCAAAGTTATGCCAATGAAGTTTATCCTAAATTAATCCTAAATTGTAAAAATGGCGGTTAGTTTTATTTTAGGAAAAACTTCAAACTTCTACTGAGAAGTATGAAGTTTATACTATACATAATTCAAAATAAAACAAAATGTGAAGATGTATTAGTGATTTGCAAACATTTAGGCGATTTTACAAAATTGTTACTTTAACAAATAATTTAAATTCATAATGTTTATTTCGGTTCAATTTGATTAAAATTCATTATTCTAATAACAGCAAAATTGTGAAGAAATTATGTTATGCAGAAATAACTAAACATCGTTCACAGATTTTAGTAAAAAAAAAAATTAAAAGTAGTATTATGCATTTTATTAATTCAAAATTAAAAAAAGATAGATGATTTAAATTTCTATACATGTAATCTACTTGTGCGAACCAACATACAATTCTTAAGGATGTTAAGTACCTATAACGACATTCTTGTGGAACCCGCCATCTTCAAGAAATCTAGATTCTTAGAAATTTAATTTCTCATAATTTTCGGAAATTTACAAACTTACTATAATATTTTGGTATACCTATATGTGCACTCTACTTGTGCCAACCCGTTTAAAATGCTAATGTTACTCGCATATGTAAAACGACATTCAATTGATAAACGGAATTTCTTAGTAAATTTGATTCTAAGAAAATTCAAATCTCAAGATTTTCACCGATCGGCAAACTTGCCACTATAATATTTTGGTAGACCTATATGTGCACTATACTTGTGCCAACCCGTTTAAAATTCCTAAGAATAAAATTTACAAAGAAATTCCGTTCATCAATTGAATATCGTTTTAGATATGCAAACACTATTAGAATTTTAAACAGCACATGGATTCTGTTGCCTTTTTACAATTCAACTTGAATTTTACCGGAACGTAATAGTAGTGGTGTGCATATTGGTATATGTGTTTTGTTTTGTTTTGTGTTTTTGACGTCATTTAAGAACACAAAATAATATGTTGAGTACATAATTTGTGAATTTAAAAAATTTCACAACATTATGTAAGTTAATAAAGTGTTGTGTCCCTATTCCTATATAGTTTAATTTAATTCCGAGTAAATAAATCAAAACGTAATTACATTATCATCAAAAAATTATTATCATAGTCAAATGTAAACATAAAAAAAAATTTAAGCATTTGTCCGTCTTTCGTCTATCATTTCCATTCCATATTTCTACTAACTAAACAACAAAAAAATAACATCGATGCGATCGACTGCAAGAAGACAAGAGAGAATAAAAATATTTTTCAAATTTACTTATATGTATTTCCTCAGTTAACACGTTAATGGCCGTACGTATAATACTTGTTCCGACTATCACACACATGCTGTGTGAGCAGCAATTAAAGTGCTAATTCACTTTATAATTTATTAATCTTTTTTTTTTCAATACTATTTCCATAAATAACACATAAAATATAGGCAAATGTACCTACAATTAAACTGGGAATATTAATTTTATTAAAAATAATAATAAAATTCATTTTATTTAAGTTTTATCTAAATATAAATGAAACATTCACAAAAAACATATTGAAATCGAAACTATTTTCTTAACATGTCATTTTTTCCTTTGCTATCGAGCTGAGGAAATGTATTGTTTCCTCTACCGATAGTATCATTTATAAAATCGGGTCAACATTTTGGCGAAATTTCATGTGGATTTGCACACACACAATGATACAAAATGACAGCACACAATATTAAAAGTGTATATTATACCCTGTATACGTACACAAAATTCAACTTGAATTGATTTTGAAAAGGCAACAAAATCCATGTGCAGGTTGGCACAAGTATAGTGGACATATAGGTCTACCAAAATATTATAGTGGCAAGTTTGCCGATAGGTGAAAATCTTGAGATATGAATTTTCTTAGAATTAAATTTACTAAGAAATTCCGTTTATCAACTGAATGTCGTTTTAGATACGCAAACACTATTAGAATTTTAAACGGGTTAGCACAAGTATAGTGCACATATAGGTCTACCAAAATATTATAGTGGCAAGTTTGCCGATCGGTGAAAATCTTGAGATATGAATTTTCTTAGAATTAAATTTACTAAGAAATTCCGTTCATCAATTGAATGTCGTTTTAGATATGCGACCTCCATTAGAATGAATAATTTTAATTGGGTTGTTACTTGTCGTGTATATAATACATACGGCTCTATTAAAATATTTATTATATTGTCATGTTTTTTGCTCAAATAAATTTGATTGTTTGTATAAATAAATAAATTTTAAATAATTATTAAATAGAAATATTCGGCTTCTGATAAATGACTGCTTTAAACCAATACACTCTCATTAATTTTTGTTTTTGTTGGTTTAGGATTAATTTAGTATAAACTTCAATTGGGTACAAAGTTCCTGTATAATATAAAAACAAATACGAACTTGTATACTTCCCAATCTCACTACACTTATCTTCCAAAGTAGGTTTAGGTTTTAGGTTTCAGTGTGTTGACACTTACCTACACTTACCATTCACCTACTCACACGATTACAGTATACCACCTGCACATTGCAAGCTCCATGTCAACCTGTACCTTGACGTGGACGGTGGGTCGGCGCTGAATTCGGCACTCCATCAGAGGGTCTTAATTGTGTTTATTAACATCACCAATTGTAATCGATGATGAAAATTCGATTTGCATTTAGCCTCTGATGAGATTCGAACCCAGTACCTCCCGGTCCAAGTGCCACTGCACCACTTGTCCGGTATCTTCCAAAGTAGAAAAGGTATGAATTTTAAGTATGAAGTTTTATTCCAAATAGGCAATCCGTCTGAACTATAAAGATGCCGAATGTTTGTTAAATAAAGTTTTTTTAATCAAAACTCGTCATTTCCAGTAAAATTTAAAAAATGATTGGAGCTAACCTTGTTTGGAACTGAATTTACAATCATTTTTCATTTTTCAACATATTTGCAGAAAAGGAAAAGCTCCTACGAAACCTGCAACTTCGGTGGACCGATTTAGGCCAAAATTCAGTTGGACCTCCCTATTTTTTTTAAGAAAGTATTAATTATCCAATTCATTTCATGTCCTTTTAAGGTCAATTAATCCCCCCTTTTCATTCACGCACATATGCATCCATTCAACAGAGGGTCTTAGTTGTGTTTATTAACATCACCGATCGTAATCGATGACGAAAATTCGCTTTGCATCCTGCCTCTGCTGGGATTCGAATCCAGTACCCCCCGGTCCAAGTGCCGAAGCATTAACCACTGCATCAATTGCCCGGTAAATTGTTATTGTCAAAGTCATTTCCGCTTAAATTTTGAAAAACTAATCTGGCACAGTATGGTTGCAAATTTAATTTAGAATCTTTTAGTTTACCTTAATCGTACTTTTCAAAATATTTGTTAAAAACAGAAATCCGAAAACACCGTTATAACATACGTATGACAATGGAAAGTAAATTTAAATATGCATTCTTTATAGCAGACCTACCTAGAGTTTAGAAAATAAAATAAAAGTTCGATAAACAGAAAACGAAAGAAAATTATTTTTCCCAAAATTAAAGTGGGAACTATAGATAGAATAAAAAAATAAAACAATAACGTAAGACAGCGAAAGATAGAATTTATATGTATTCGACCATACTCAGAATAACAAAAATAAAAAGAGTAACAAAATTTCGTTAAATTTTTGTTCAATTTTGCTGTCACTTAAAAAAAATAACCGAGCGAAAATTTTCGTCCAGGAATAAAAAACTTAACAAATACAACAACAAAACTCAAACAAATTTTAGTGCGTTGAATGTAATATACATGTTTATTAATTTATATATGGGAATTTGAAATTATTCGTGTATTTTATCTTTTCTATTTATAAAATATTCATGTACACATATACCAATATCAATATAAAATCAAAAATAATTTTCACTACACTGTAGAAATTGTTAAACCTAACCTAAATAAATAATTTATCATATTGCGGTAATTTAAACCGGATATAAATAATTTTTATAATTTTAAACACACATATTTGTTGATATATAATACGTTTATACTCAAAACTATTGTATATTTTTTTGGATAATCATTTCATAATTTTTTTAAAACTTGAATATTTATTATTGCTTTATGTTAGTTATAATTATTTTAAATAACAACATTCAATTTAAAATATTTTTTAAAAAACAGTAATTTAAAAACTTTCTTTTTTTAGCAAATATTAAAATGTACACAATAGGAATACTAGTTTCGGAATTCTTCCTTCCTCAGTTCCTTTTTCTATACTACCTACTTAGTTCCTGTTTCTTTTCTTATGCTACCTGCCTACCGGTAGTTTGAAAAAGAAACTGAGGAAGGAAGAATTCCGAAACTAGTATTCCTATACTACTAGTATTCCTATCCTTAATATTTGTTAAAAAAGGAAAGTTTCTAAATTACTGTTTTTTAAAAAGTGTTTATAAATTGAATGTTGTTTTTTAAAATAATTATGAAGTTAAAATAATTATAATTAACATAACGCAATAATAAATATTCAAGTTTTAACAAATAAAAAATATAAAAATTAAAAGTATAAAATTAACAAAAAAGCCACGAAAAACTAATATGGATAAGTACCATTCATTTATACGGTAATCATTTCATTTTAGAATTTACATGGGGTAAAACAATACTGTTAAAGTTAGCCGAAAGTTCCAGCCGAAAGATAATGCAGATAGTGTCTTGAATACAGCAAAAATCAGTTGGGAGAATTTAGGATCGGGTTACATCATTCGGGTGAAGGAGAAATTATTTCAGCTTATAGGAATTTAAAAATCGATAGGAGCGAGAATATAAAGAGAGTTTTAAAATAGTCAAGACACTATCTGCATTATCTTTCGGCTGGAAACTATCGGCTACCTTTAATAGGGTGGTAAAACAAGCAAATTGATTAAAAAAAAAGTTTTAATTGAGTTAAAAAATCAAGACTACTGTTTTCGTTGTTTATTTATTTTCTGTTAAGACGGTGTTGATAGTGTTGATACGCTTTTCTACGAACATGTTTAATTTAACTAATAATATTACTAATAATATTTGGCTCTAAAGATTCAAGAAATATCCAAACCATTTGAAAAAATCGAACAAAACCGGAAAAATTGTTGTTATTATTTGTTGTTTATTTTTATATGAGCTCAACACAAATTTAATTGCTACTGATAAATAGCAAATGGGATCCGTTCATAACTGCATATTTTAAAATTGCATTTCTTAAAACGGCATATTTAAAAACTGCATAAGGTACAAAATTGCATTTTTCAAAACTGCATATTTCAAAACGGCATAAGGTACGAAACGGCATAAGGTACAAAACAGCATTTTTCAAAACTGCATTTTTCAAAATGGCATAAGGTACGAAACGGCATAAGGTACATAATTGCATTTTTCAAAACTGCATATTTCAAAACGGCATTAGGGTTAAAACAGCATTTTTCAAAACGGCATTCTTCTAAGCGACATATTTCAAAACGACATTTTTCAGAATGGCATTTTTTAAAACTGCATGTTTCAAAACGGCATTAGGGTTAAAACAGCATTTTTCAAAACGGCATTTTCAAAAAAAAAATTTTCTTAAACTGCATATTTCAAAACGGCATAGGTACAAAACTGCATTTTTCAAAACGACATTTTTAGAACTGCAAAAGACTGAATAAAATATTCTAATCGATTAAGAATCTAGAATTACCTTTTCGTTAATTTCTGGAATATGACCAACAGGTACGGTTATTTATTACACGATGAAATTTGAGATGAATGAAATTTTTGAACATTTGTGAACGATTGACTATTTCTTAGTCGATTGAGGAACTTGACTATTTCTTAGTCGAGTAAGATTTAATTTCCAATGTTTAGGTTTAGTATAGGTATGTTATAAGAAAGGACCTTCATGGAAATTAGAAATTATTTGAAGATTTATTATGCATATAATATTCTCCTTCACCTAAATTTTTCTACCTATGTCGTTTCGGAAAATGAAATTTTGAAAAATGCCGTTTTGAAAAATGTCTTTTTAAAAAATGTCGTATTAAGAAATTCCGTTTTGAAAAATGCAGTTTTGTACCTATGTCGTTTTGAAACATGCAATTTTGAAAAATGCTGTTTTAAAAAATGTCATTTTGTAAAATGTCTTTTTAAAAAATACAGTTTAGAAAAATGCCGTTTTGAAAAATGCAGTTTAGAAAAATGCCGTTTTGTACCTATGTCCATTCGTACCTTATGCCGTTTTGAAATATGCAGTTTTGAAAAATGCAATTTGGTACCTCATGCCGTTTTGTACCTTATGCAGTTTTGAAATATGCAGTTCTGAAAAATGCAATTTTGTATACTGTTAAAGTTAGCCGAAAGTTTCCAGCCGAAAGATAATGCAGATAGTGTCTTGAATACAGCAAAAATCAGTTATGAACTCGTATTTAGGAGAATTTAGGATCGGGTTACATCATTCGGGTGAAGGAGAAATTATTTCAGTTTATAGGAATTTAAAAATCGATAGGAGCGAGAGTATAAAGAGAGTTTAAAAATAGTCAAGACACTATCTGCATTATCTTTCGGCTGGAAACTATCGGCTAACTTTAATAGGGTCAATTTTGTACCTTATGCCGTTTGTACCTTATGCAGTTTTGAAATATGCAGTTTTGAGAAATGTCGTTTTTAAAAATGTCATTTTAAAATATGCAATTTCGACCTGGACCCATCGCAAATATGCCTACTACTATGAATAATAATTTTTTGATATGAGAAATTTATAAACAGACAAACAATAGGATAAAAGGTATCCGAGATAGCAGCACGGATTGGGATAGTGTCCTAACACTTTGAAGCTAGCTGTCTTCATCACCTGATGGTAAGCCCGTCGCTCACGTGAGCTATGTTTTGAGATCACAGCTTCTCGTTTTACCTTGCAAAGCCGAAATAAGTGAAGCGTGGAGCTTAGCTAAAACCACTCGTATGCACAGATTTATTTAAATGCTTTATTTCAACTTATCCGATACAAACATAGCTCACATCACTAATTTTCCAACCGATCTCCAAGGCGAAAACAAAAGATTTAAGTACATTACTGCACAATGGGATTGATCTTTATATTTACCAACATTGTTTCTCTTATTCGTGTTTTGGAAACCAAAATTAAAACTGTGAAATGAAAACATATCTCGCCTTGTCAAAAAACATAATATAAGCGTGTCACGTAATATTACACGATTAAAATCTTATAAAATTAAATTATACTTTAAGAAAAGTTCAAAAATGTTTGTTTATAACTTACCTTTACTAACATTATTTAATTAAACATTTCAAACTATTAAAATTTAAGTGTACTAAATAAGTGAAGTTTATGCGTTCCCAAAAATCCCGACAGATGGGAGTGCGGGAGAAAGAAAAATTTGACATGAAACATGACCGCTGGCACAAAAATATTGATCCATTTTTGATCCAAAATGGCTTCTTTGTTTAAAATCCAAAAAATGTGTTGTTTTGTTTTACGTTTACTCACACATATTGTGATATTGTGTGAGTAAACGTCAAAAAAACTCCAACAAATTTTTTGAATTTTATTTTTGATCCAAAATCAAAAAATAAAAAGACAAAAAATGTAAACAAAGAAGCCATTTTGGATCAAAAATGGATCAACATTTTTGTGCCAGCGAAAACACTATTAGAATGGCACTCCAAATTTATTTAAATGTACAGTTGAAAATATGTATAAATCACTTTCTTTTCTTTTTTATTAATTTCAGTTGTGCGAATATTCCCAACAGTGGGCTAATCATTTAGCAAGTACAAATGAATTTTACTATCGCGCTGAAAAAAATATGGGCCAAAATTTATTTTGTTGTCCCGTCAGTGCTCTAGTAACAGATTTAACCGGCCAAGAAGTTGCATCATATTGGTATAGTACCGTACGACGATATAATTATTTTAAAGAAGCGCATCTATTACACACAAATGTAAATGCCGGGCATTTTACACAAATGGCATGGATTGGAAGTCGATATTTTGGTGTTGGCAAAGCATCATCGAAAACAGGTAAAATTTTTGTGGTGGCATATTATTTCCCGCCCGGTAATATACCCGGACAATTTCATGAAAATGTTTTACCGCCTGTAATGGATCAAGATAATTTACCACCCCCACCACCCGTCGATTTTGATAATAACACAATAACAAATTTATTAAAAAATAGTTTAATGAATAATAATTTAAGTGGGGGGGGCGGCGGTAGTGGTAATAATCCGAGTACATCAAATTAATGACAAATTAATAGGCGTAATGTTGGTTTCATAGATGGCAATAATAATACAAGTAAAAATAATAGTAATAACAATAGTCCCAGTAGCAATAATAATAATAATAGAAATAATAATAATAATAATAACAATGAACGCGGTTTTATATCTAAATTTTTTCAAGCGTCCATAAATAAAATTAAAAAAATTGTTGCTTGATTTTTGATAAATTTATAGTTTTGTTTATGCAAAATATTTGGTTTTAATTATACCTAGTTTATTAGCATTAGCTACTGAGAACAATAAAATATTTTCTTCCGGTCTCAATTTGATTTATTTTTAATTTAAAAATAAGCAATAAATTTATTTATAGTGTCCTCGTACAAAAATACACTACGAGTGGAACTATGCAAATTCAATAATAGAAAACATTTTATTGTTTCAATTTAAATAAACTTTATTGTAGCAGTACCCACCTCCCTCTCCCTAACCATGGTTGATAAAGTTTCTATTTTGATAGTTATTTGTAAGTTTATAAATAAAACATATTTTGTGGGATTTAAAACTCTACACGACTGTCCGTTGTTAAGTTGGTTTGCCTGGTTTACTTGTAAGCGGCATTCGGCTAAATACTCATACTGTTAAAGTTAGCCGAAAGTTTCCAGCCGAAAGATAATGCAGATAGTGTCTTGAATACAGCAAAAATCAGTTGTGAACTCGAAGTTAGGAGAATTTAGGATCGAACTACATCATTCGGGTGAAGGAGAAATTATTTCAGTTTATAGGAATTTAAAAATCGATAGGAGCGAGAGTATAAAGAGAGTTTAAAAATAGTCAAGACACTATCTGCATTATCTTTCGGCTGGAAACTATCGGCTAACTTTAAAAGGGGTAAATACTCGATAGACGAAATTCTAGTAACTCAATCAGTTTTACCAAGGAAATTTGAATTTCAAATTACTCAGAACTTTTTTTTCGTTGTTTTTGTAATTACACAAACAACACAAAAATTTGCTGTACATTTTTCAAAGCCGCAGCTTTGAACAAAAATTTTATAAAAACTAAATTTGAAATTCTAATTTCGTTGGTTAAATTTTGGCTATCAAATTGCTTGCTAGCGACATTTTATCCATCCAATCGAATATCTACCCCAACTTTTCTTCGTTGTTTTATCGTATGACATGTTTTTTTTCCTAGTACAAACATCGTACACTTTAATACTTTCACTCTGAAAAATAATCATGAGATGAAAAGATGACGTCAGATAAAAACAGTTGACGAGGAAAGAGATAGCATAAGAAAGAATAAACGTAAAAGCGAATGAAATGGTTGGATTCCATGGTGAAAGCCAAGGTTACTTTATTTTTATCACCTCGGGCGTGGAGGCCTATCTGTCAAGACAAACATTTAAAATGAAGCCTTCCAACCGAGAACCTAGTCAGGAAGTAAATATATATGGGGCTGAGATCTTCACCTGAAATTGTACGTAATGTTATTTTTGTCCTTTCAATTCAAAGTTTAAATTGGAAGCGGAGAAATAAAATAACAATGGAAATTGCATTCCGGGAGAGTTTCAAAAATCTATCATAATTTTAACAATTTCAAATTTTTTAACATTTTTCGAAATAGTTAGAGAAATTTGCTAATTTTTATGTTTTAAAATACTATTTCTGGTTGCTCACGAAAAACGTCCTCGAGTGCAATTAAGAAAGTAAATTTAAAACCTAATTATCAAATTTTCTTTTACTGCAAATTATAAAACCACCCTAAGAGCAAAGATGTTATCAAGCATTGAAATAGGTCTCACACATGAAAATTTAGGTTTTAATTTTTAGTAGGCTAATAAAATACAAGTCGCATGGAGATAGGGTTCTCATTTGGTGTGTAAATACATCGTACACTAAATGGATGGAAACGTACCTAGTTTTTACAAAAACTTTTATCACTTAGTATTTTATGTAAAAAAAAAAATATTAATTTACACTATTTGTAGAGGGTAAAACTTACAGCTTTTCTATTATCTGTTTAAATCCTTATTGATTCTCAGTATCTAGTAAGCTACTTAGCTCGCTGAGCGTTAGCCTTTTTGGACCGATCACAGTCAGAAAGTGACTGCCGTGATTCAGAATTTTGGTACTAAATTTCTACTAAAAACTACTCTACTAAAAACTTCTAAAAATTTTTTAAAAACATTCGAGTAACGTTTTTACAGCCCAAAACTTCTGTTTCACTTTCTCACACTTCCAATAACTTGCATGTACCTTATATAGAAGCAGGATACCATATTTGTGAATTTTCATTCCTATCGACACAAAAATTTTAATAAACTCTTAGCTATCCTAAAGCCTTGCTAAAACTCGCTTAAACTACTGAATTCACTCTGTACACGGTCTCTCAATTACAAAATTTCCTAACTTTACCTTTGACCGTCGAAAACACTTACTCAGATTGTCAAATAACTCGTGTATATTTGGAGAGACAAACTTTACATTTAGAATTACGTTGTAACCCTAAAACTGTAAAAACCACTTTAACGTGAATTATACAATGAATTATACTTGTCATTACGGTTGGAAACGGAAGAACCTGAATAAAGTGATAAAGTGTTATGGTATACTATAAGTTTACGATTTTCAAACAAAAAGAAATTTATAATCCCGTATAGAACAAATTTTAAGTACTACAGGCTGTACAACTTCCATTCTTGGCATTATTGCAATCTGATTTTCAATATTGATGCTCGGACCACGCGATGTTTTATGGTTGATAGTGCCGGCTCGAGTATTCGGTGCACCCTCCAAAAGTTTTATTAAAATATAAACCGCATTCGTCAATTTCCATAAACACAAACTTTTCAAAGTTTAATTATATCATTGCGAGTAAACCAAGAGTGCTGGGTCCACATTCTACCAGAAGCGATATATAATAATAATATATTTTCTAACCTTGTTCAAGTTAGCCGAAAGATTCCAGCCGAAAGATAATGCAGATAGTGTCTTGACTATTTTTAAACTCCTTTATACTCTCGCTCCTATCGATTTTTAAATTCCTATAAACTGAAATAATTTCTCCTTCACCCGAATGATGTAATTCGATCCTAAATTCTCCTAAATTCGAGTTCATGACTGATTTTTGCTGTATTCAAGACACTATCTGCATTATCTTATAACTGTGTTTGTGCATTCTGTTCGTCAATTTTACAAAGGCAATTCGACCAAAAACAAGTTTCGGTTGAACCGGTTGAATACTTATGATGCTAACGTCTACCTCACCTCTTCTATTCGCTTGCTTTTGAGCAGTGGAACCGATGTTTGCTATGTGATTTTGGGCCGACATGTTGTAAGTAACTATCATTATTTTCGCTTCTACGAAAAAACTGTACAACTTTGATGAAAATTTAAAAATTTACATGATGGAAAATATTTTTACTTCCAAAATACCGTTATTGTATCGAAAATGCATCGAAGCGAAAATAGTGATAGTTACAACATGTCAGCCTTGATTTTTCTTTTTGAAATATTTGAACATGAAATCACAGTTGTCACATCAATTAAAAAAAAGTATATAAACAAAATGACGCGCATGCGCTCAAGCAACCCAATCTTAATAAAATAACCACTACTATGTTTTTCCGATTTGCTCACCTCGCGCTTATAGTTTTGGTACAAAATCGGCACACAGTTTTATGTGTTGTGACGAAAGCGTGTTTTGCACAATTAAGTCAAATTCGAATTGAATCCGATAATTGAGTTTATTTTGACCAGATACCGGATTCCTATAGTCAAATATTAACGGCTATCGGGAACGGATAGTCCAAAAAATCTTTAAAGTATCTTTTTAGATAAAAATAAAAGTAACTCGGGTTTCTTAATGTATTAAAAGGTAAAAGTTTAATTAAAATAAGTTATTTTGCCGCTCCCTGCGTCTTCTAAAGAGAGCCATGTTAAATACTCAAACTCGTTATCCTATAATTAAGGTTGGAGTAGATAAATGTGCATCTGATCACTACAATTTAAAGATTAGAGGTATTATTTTTTCGTTTATACTTGGAAGCTTCATGAATTTTGAAAATCCGAAGAATGTAGTTTACAGTTACTCCACACATTTCTAGTCGGATTTCAGTTATTTTATCAGATTTCTCTATCATTGATTTTAAAGTGGAAATCGTGCACCTGGTAAGGACTGCAACAACACAAAAACCGGTAAAGAGACAAAGTTCCATTTGCTAAAAAACGACTGAAACCAGAGAAACAAACCGAATAATCGACGTCTCCTAGATGAAAAATGTTCAGTTTTATCTTTTGGTGACATAAATGAAATTAACAGATAATTTACCAGAACCGACATTTTTTTAAACGGTTTATTCATATTGTTTTTGGTATTTTTGAGTTTCGGCAGAATTGCACTGAATGTAAATCACACTAAAACCATCCTAGGGTCTGTCTAGGATGGTTTTAGTGTGATTTACATTCAGTGCAATTCTGCCGAAACTCGCCGATTAATTAAAACAGATTTAGCTGAGAACTTCGACAAAAGGTATGAAGTCTATTAACTACTTTGTGCCGATTCACGCAGTGCTCAACACTCCGTTTTTTCTTCGTCTCTTTTTTTGCTGCACAGCACAGGGCAACAATTAAATGTGCGATTTTTGTAAATACACACTAATACAAACATAATTTGAGAGTTAGTTTTTTTTTGTTTTTACTCGTTTTCGTTATTGTTTTTGTGTGCTTTAAAACCAACTAGATTATTATAATTTTATTTTTTTCGTTTTCTGAACGCGTATTTTGATTCAGAATTGGGAGACGAAACCACAAATTTGTGTATACGTCGTCTCTCAATTCTGGATCAAAATAGGTATACTGATCTGTTTTCAAGCCTCCAATAAATGAAAATAATTTTGGACACACATAGACAAGTGCCGCTTTTGAGTTTTGGTTATGCTGCTTGAATTTTATTTGAGTGAACCAAAAGGTAACATGAAAAAAGTGGTAGATTTTACTAAACTATTCATTTCGTAGCTCTCCTAAATGAGCGAGACGTGCGGTGTATATTGGCATATATTAGTTCCTAAAAGTGGCATATTGGCACATATTAGACCGTCCTATAGAAGTGCAAAGCTCATATGGGCCAACGCACTTCCATGTCGGTACTATATAGTAAGTGTACGTAAATCAGATGTATAAGCCGAACGTAGTGTTGCCAGCTGTCCGGTTTTCGTCCGCACCGTCCGGTTTACAGTATACTGTCCGGCCAGAAATTTATCATCAAACCATACAATGTATTTATTTTAAGATATTTTTCGGCTTTTCATTCAGACAAAATATTATTTTCAATGACATTCACAATGTTTACGACTTTTTTTAAGTCAGTGAAAAGAAAGAGGTCATTTTATTGACAATATATCTATCACAAAATGTAGAAAAATTCGCCCCCCCCCCCCCAATTTTTAACCCCACATTTGAAAGTATACCAGTTTAGAACGCAGGAGTGGAAATAATTTTCATAAGGTTTGGACGGAGGAATGAAAACGGTTATGTATGGAATTAGTAAGGGCGAACTCTGTATAATTTTCAATATAACACCAAATATTTATGGGATGTTTAAGGATGAAGGGATGAAGTTGCAGATAATGGGGTTTAGACTCGATGGGCTCGCAAGCAAGCATTCTTCTAGCCGAAATCCTGGCTACTCAATCAATTTTACCAAGAAAATTTGAATTTCAAATTACGTTTTTTAGAAAATTTTTGTTTATTTTTGCAATTACACAGTAAAACAACACAAACATTTGATGTTCATTTTTTGAAGCGGCAAAATTTACGGTGCAATCGCAAAAAGAACAAAATTTTTTTGAAAAACATAATTTGAAATTCAATTCTCCTTGGTAAAATTTATTGAATAGCCAGGATTTTGGTTAGCAATTTGCTTGCTTGCTAGCCGATCGCAACTCAATTAAACGACAAAAATATTGTTTCAATAACTCCAAATTTTATTTTATTTTTTCCAATTTTGTTTTTTCTTCTTGACTTTCTGTTTCTTGTCAAACAGTTTTGTTTATTTTTACAACGTTTCTATCAAATTAAAAATTTAATGTTCATTAAATGCATATGATGTAAAAATTCCATTTTGAGTCATTTTGTGATGGATTCTAACTAAGGAACCTTCATTTCATACCAGAGCTGTACCGGGTTAGATTATCCAAGGTCTCAAAACTGCAAAAATCAATAATGAAGTAAAGCGCTGCTACCAATATATACAAGAATAAATTTTTTCCTGGCTAGACAAGACGGAGAAATACCAAACATCAAATTCCGAATTCCAGAAAACGAACAAATCACTTGAAATTATAGAAAACTCAAATTCAGAATATCTTTTTAACGGCACATTTCATTCTGAATGAGCTTTTATGCTCAAAGTGGAGCGTGTGGTGATTAAATTGTATCATGTAAATAAACAAATAAATAAATTATAATTAGTTATGTCTGAGCGATATCGATAATTTAAAATAATAATAATTTTACTAAAATTGTCAAATTATTAATAATTTATGTTTGCATTTAACTGAAATATATATCTGAATTATAATAAATGCTCTATTGAATATTCACGTCAATTATAAAACTCACGGAAGCGAATCGACTGCGGATTTAAAACTGCATATAAAAAAACATAAAACAAAATTTTAAATCATGGTTTATTGCGGTTGTACATTGAATCATAAAAAACGATTTATATGGAAATCAATACAAATTTTCTTGGCTACTTTGATTGAGAGCAATTGTTTTCCATTTTATTTATATGCATTTTCCAATTCGAAATCGATTCGATCCCGCGAGTTCTAAAATCGACGTGACTATCTCGGGCGGTTTATTTTTTTGGTATGAAATTAGCTTGTCCGGTTTTTGTTAACTCTAGCCGTACGTCATTAATTTGGCTTTCGAATTTGATAGAACGTGAAAGCCAACCGCGAAAGAGCTTGGGACCGAAGCCAAAAGCAATTGCAAAGATTAAATGCAAACAAACACACAATCCGACAACATAATTTAGGATTATTCCAAAAAAGATGGGACCGAACGTCAACGATGGGATTAGAATGAAATCGAACAGAAGCTAGAAAATAAAATATAATATAGTGTATTGCGGGCTGGCTAAAATATTTGCAGACCTCTATAGCTCAGAATCAATGTAATTCTTTTATGATAAAATATCACTAAAAATTATACGTATCGAATTTTTTGTCCGTCAGCGTATTTTATTGTTGTTTTTGTTAAGTGTTTACTTTAAATAAAATTAAAAAAAATGTTGTTTTAGAATATCAATTAATAAAAATGATTAATAATTTGGTCTACTTTTATTAGCATTATTTCTGCAGTATTATGATGGTTTTGTGTTGTTATATTACTCTGAAAAAAAAATTTAATTTAATCAATTTTAATAAAAAAGAAATAAATTTTCTGAAAATAAAAACCTAAAATGAATATGAAATTAGGTATGGCATACAGTAAATTACGTAAATAACTCAATTCTGTAGAAAGTGTTATGGAAAATTATTATTAATGTTTTAAATGGGCGTACTAAATTTTCTAATTTGATAGAAAATCATTTTCATTTTTTTACTGTAGGCTCGGTTATGAAGGATTTGATTGATTGCCAACGTTATTAAAGAATTTTAGAATAGATATTTATTTTATTTTTACCTTAATATAGTAAAATAAGTATGTATATATGAATGTTCGTTTACACGGGATTAATTTGAAAATATTACAAGAGTTTTATGGGTTTATTTGATTTAGGATTATTCCATTCTCTACCGTATAACCAAATTGTTTTCCGATAACTCTACGAGTTTTCTAGCATGGACTCTTGATTGTTTAGGCCGGTCACTGCTAGTCTCGGAGCTCTTATAATGTCGCATCCTTACAGCTCTTGATCTTGGATACATGACTCTGCATATCGAACACAAACCTGCTTCTTTGTCTCTTCTTAATTGGTCCGCCATTCCAAGAAAATAGTAGTATGCTAGAATCTAGTTCCCTAGTCGTACTTCGTTACACGTATTCTAACTTCGCGCTCAAACCAGCCTTACTTAAGAGAGGTTGAAGAATGATAATATGTAAGGCACGTTTCTGGACTCTGGATTTTAGATACAAAGTTTAAGTGTCGGTGGAAATGTGACCATTAAAACTCTCAAAGCCATCTCAATGGCGAAAAGGGACATTTAGTATTTAACAGTTATAATGACAAGGCAAGCTATGTAGGCTAGGTATGTATGTATGTGTCCATAATTCAAATTTATGTTTAATCTTATGCGAAAGACCTTTCCAACTTTTTATAATAGGACAAAACGAAAATTTATTATCATCAATCGATCATTGCCACAATATTCAGAAAAACATTTTCATTACTATTAATAAAAATATATACGTTTTATGTTCAAAATTTAACAACCTACATCGTAATTAAGAACAACGTACATAGAAGTAGGCACACATTTTATTTTCAATATCATGTTTCAAATCCATTTCTAGCTTTGCTGAACGTACTGTTGTTTGTGTTGGGCTTACAACGAAAGCTCCTCGTCATCAATACAAATAACCTACACAATAAATTCATAATATTATTGATTAAACAAAACAAAAATATATGGATTGGAAAATATGGAAAAATACAAAAATTAAAATAAATTTTTGGAAGAAAATCAAAAAACCAGCCATACAATAGTCTGAAATGGATAGATTTTTCATTTTTTATGTATTGTTTGCGATTTGAGATTCATTTTTCGGAGCCAGATTTTTGGGTGCTGAGATATAAAATATTATGTTTTGTGTTTCATTCAAAATGATGCAGCTCATTTTTGGGTTACACCGCGGAAAAAAAGAAAATACATTCGGTTTTAGTAAGCGTATCGAAGAAGGAAAATAAGCTCGCTACAAATTTAACCTTATATAAATCGTAAATGCATGGCTTCATTAGTAAACTACTGAATTCTAAGTCATAAAAAGTTGTGTAAATGTTATGCGATTGTTAGGGTAAATGTCTGCTGGACAATTTTGACACATTTAGCATAAATTCGGCTTAACATAAACTCGTCTTGATCAAAGTTTTTCAAAAAAATAACAAAACTATCTTTGTTTGAAAACTGAATATACTTTCTTGCCAACGTTGTTGCCGCTGCACTAGCTCAAGTTTTTTGTCGTTTTGCCAATTTAAATAATTATATGGTATGTAATTGTTATTTAAATTCAGGTTCTCATTTCACATTTGTGTAGTACGTTTAAGTCGCCTACGCAAATTAAGAAAAGTGTTCAAAAAATTAATTAAACAAAGTTATGTTTGTATGAAAACCTGCCAATATTTTTAAATTCGTGTTTAAAGCAATTTCCTGAATTAAAAAAGTGTTTTAACAAAAAACTTAATTTAAAATTTTGTCACAGTAATATATACAGATTGGGAATATATTCGGAATATTTTTCTTACCACGGGAAATTTGAGGAACCTATGTGTAAACGTCTACTGAGCAAGTTTAAATGGAATAAATTTGTAATCTGTGGTGTTAACACAAAATAGGTAAATTGCGCTAAATGATAATCTGAGGGCGGAATATGCATTTTTGGTGTTTTCTTTGGTTTTTTTTAGATTTCTTATTCTTGCATTTGTAACATGTTCTACCTATTACAATTGTTATTTAGGCTCGACTGTAAAATAAATTTATAATTTATTTAGTGACAGCTGATCGATATCCTACGGTATTGTGTATCGATATTTGATCTTGTTGTATGCAATTGAAGAGGAAAATGAAAACAAAATTTTGGGTTTGGCTAGTCAGTCTATTGAGGTGTTTTGAAGGAGATCAAATTAAATCGTGCTATAAAAAAATCACAAATATTTAATTTAAAGGCAAAACTTATTTTATAAGTTAAACGTGATTCATGAACATTTATAGTGATTCGCATAAACTGTGAAATGTGAATAGTGTACAGTTAAATACCTAAATAAATCTGTAATAATAAATAATCATCTAATAAAAGATTTTGTATAATAATACCAAACTATAAATATATACATATATAAACACGAACCGTTCCGAAAATCGTGCTTTCCAAAAGTACATACATATTTGTAAAACTGTGATGTCTTAAAGTGAGAATCAAACAGTGAATTTACATATGACGTTATATTTACGAACGTTATAAATAATACTACATATAATAATTCCAAATCATAATATATGTAATTGAAATAATGTTTACGCCGCATATATTGAAGTACCTTCGCTACTTTTCATAAATTTGCTACGCAAATATCCTGATAGTATCCAGTTGCCTGCAATCTTCATATGACGGAATATTCGGATTACGTCATAACATCGTATAAAAATCGTAATGTAATCTCTATAATTTTTATATCTATTATATTAAGTGAAATTAATTTTCTTATTTGCTTAACTTATATTTTATAATTAGTATTAATTTTTCGTATATATATTTTTATAAAAATAGTTGATTTTTTTTGAATACTTAGTTTCTTAATTAAACAGTACGCGTACTTTAAGGTAAATTGCATGTGCGAATATAGAAAATATAGTATGCTCGGGTTGAATTTTTACATATAAATATTGCCTATATTCACTCATACATTAGAATTTAAATGAATTATAAATATTCACCAACGATAAACTTAATTAAATTCATCAATTTATGTTATTTTGTACATTTTCATATCTTGTTGGTACCTTATCTTATTTCTTTAAATAAATTAATGATTATTACTGTAATTAACTTAAACTATTGCATATCATTCGTTTTGTGAAAGTGAAAAGAATGTTCTAAATATTGTTCGCGGGACTATGAATGGGGTATAAGTAGAGTGAGGCTCGCAGTGAAACATTTCTAAACTGTCTATGTCATCAAGGAAGCAGTGCAAGCTATGAACATATCAATCTATCCACGACCAATAATTACCTCTTCGACGAGCTAGGGGAAAGGATGACATATTACAGCAACTCAGTTCATGGCCCACTGATATCTTTTATGATAACGGATATAATAAATTTATACCCCGTTACACATTTTTGGACAAAAGAAATGATCTATATATTTTTATATTGTGCGTTTTAATTATTAAAAAATTATGAATAATATAATAATAACTTTTATTAATAAATTACATATTAAGAAACAATTTTTGCAATTTTATTCACTAAAATATTTAAATTTGTGCAGCAATAAAGTATCCAATATTTACTATCAGGTGCCGTTCCATTAAAGTATTTAATTTAAATTTAGTAATGGTAAGAAAAAATATTCCGAATGTCTTCCCAATCTGTGTATATTGTCTGTAGCGAAATTTACTTCCCTAATATGCGACGAACCTAAAACGCTTTTAAAATTAAAAAAAAAACATTTTGTTTAATTCATTTTTCTTAATTCGTGTACCATTTTTAGTTTTCAGTAGCATTCAGTAGCAAGTAGGTTCATTGACTTCATATGAAAATAATGTCAATCAAATCCGTCAATCAAACTACTGCAAACACCTAGAATCGCAGTGTTCACTACGAAATTGAATGCTAGCAGTCTAATCAACTGTTCATCGGGATGATAACGGAATATCATAAATATAAGATACGACTAAGAACTCCAAAAATAACTTTACCACATTAGGAATCACAAGAACGGGTTTCTCAACGGAGCAATGGTTGGAGACAAATCGAACAGTTGAAGTTAGCCGGCAGTACCACCACAAAAGAGAGTTGTTCCATTATTCAGTCAAATCATTAATCAGGCTCGTTAAACAACGCAGCAGTCACAGATTACGATCTGTGATGAAATTTAACACATATATGACCCCCTGTCGGACTGCAAAACTCATAGGCCGACCCATCTTCCATGTCAGTATAGGCTGGCATGGAGCGTGCAATGTGCAGATGGTCTTAAAATCGGTCCTATAGCCGTACGTCATCGGATTGGCTGATTCACGTAAAACTAAGGACGGAATAAGCAAACCGCGAACGAACAAGGAGAGTCTTGAACAGGCCCCAGAACAGATTGCAGGGATAAATACAAAAAAAAAATACCCAGCAGAAATGTCATGAGAGAGTCTAATGAATCATGCATGACTGTCTCGTATATAGAATTTTATCAGAGAGTGGCACTAATAAATATTATTCATGCATGATATGTTGAGATATATTATGAATATGACAGTTCATAGATAAATCATATATGATAATTCAAGAACGATTATTATGTCGCCTGACTTGAAATGGAATAGAAATATCACAATTTTTAAATCTAGCAGGCAGGAAAATGTTGTAAATAATGAAACTAAAATGTTATAAAAAATGTCCCATTTTAGCATTAACCAGCGAGTCTTAAAGAAATTTAAGTAACAAAGCGACATCTGAAAAATGTATGTTTACTGACATTACTGACCAGCGTAACTTAAAGTACTATTCGTTTAGTATCGTTAAATTTAAACTAACACTTAAGGACTAGACACACCAAGCGTCGACGGCGAGCGGCGATTTTAAATATGCCTTAATTTATGTATGTATTATATAGAAACGATAGTATAAACAATTATATACCAATTATTTATAAAAAACATTACAAATTTTGGATTTTTAATATAAAAATTGTAATTTTAAGAAATTATATCGAATGAAGTTGCATCCGCCGTCGCGAAATTATGTCCCACACCAAGCGGCCAAAAAAATTCGTCCATCGCCGCCGAACATAACCTAAAAATAATGTTAATTCAATTGTGGTCCATACATTTCGAATTCGTGATTTACGTATGCTCTCATATTGTTTACCAATAATAAAGATTTATAAAACAAAAATCGAAAATTCTCAAAATTATTGAAAACAACAAAAGCACCGCGCCGCTCTTGGTGTGAACGGATATGCGCGTCAAGTTGAATGGAACATTTGGAATTTGACGCGCCGCGCTTGGTGTGTCTAGTCCTTTAGCAATATGTAACAAGAGCGAAAATTAGCGCCTAAACTGAAGGAAACGTCAAAATTGTACATTTGTAATGGTGGTATGTATCGCATTTTAATAATTTTTAATGATACTCTGGTCAAACTGCTAAATATTCTGTAATAAAACATTTTCGGTAAATTCTGTAAGGTTTCGTTACAGATTCTTCCAGACTCGCTGGTCATAGCATTTATTCTAGAGAAGCGAGACATAAACCTCGATAAATTATCGAAAATGTGATGTTCTAACATTGTTAATTGAGTTGGAGTTTAATTTTTGTTTGTTCGATTTATTTTTGTGGTTGCGTTTGCACAGTGTACCTAGACTACAGGCCACTTAAAAATTTTGCTATATGACATCAATTTATGTCGACAGTTCTCTCTTTGGCTATTATAGGCCATACATTTTATCACAGAACATTACAAAACACAAAAAATATTATTTCTTTCTCCAGTTGTTTTGTTACTGTTAGTGTTGCACAAACTGTCGAAGCTGAAGAATATGCGTTTTCCATTTTTTTAGTAATGCATGTAGATTTTTATTTTAGATTTTGCCATTTGCTTATCATTTTTATTTAACATAAGTCGATTTCTATTACATTCAATTCGAAATTAATATAATTGGTACGTAGATTCAATAAAAATAGCAAAATTTTTGATTTGCGTATCCAGGACGATGACGTGTATACATTAACAAAAACAGAAACATGGTGATGTCGATTTGCGTGGTACGAGTTGGCCCAAACATTTTTGGAATTGCTGTTCGAAATGGCATAATACTTTAATTTACTTTATGTGTAAATATTATTGTGTGTTTATAAATATTATTACACATTGCTCTACTTTAATCTTACATTTTAATAGAAACTTTCAAGTAAGGCATTTCCTAATTTTCAAGATATGATTTTCAAATTTTTTGATAAATGTTTTATTTTAAAGTTTGACTTCGGCGCAATATGGAGGTAAAGCTTAACATTAGCTTAACATATAGCTTAACATTATTATGGCGCTCTCTCGGTTAGACATAAATTGACATCATGTGCGAAAAATGTGAGTAGTAAGAGGCCTGTAGTTTAAGAGGCATTCGTTTGCAACACAAATGATTTTACGTTGGTGTTAGTTTTTTGTTGTTTGTGCATTTATGTCAACGAAGTATGTGATTTTATATGCGTCTGTTATTGTAATATATTTCTTACCACTTTGTAACAATTTCGTCTATGATAATGTCTTTCATCATCTTCGGTTTTCTAATTACATTTTTTCTATCCACTTTCACAATACATATGTTCATATTATCAAAATAAACTGTTATTTAAAATTATTCATTTAATTTTAATTTTTAATTTATTTTAAATTAATTTACATTTTTTTTTAAACTTCATGTACACGGTTTTTATATATTAATGAAAAATTAAATTTACATTTTTTATAAAAAAATTTCTTAACCCTTTTTTCTTTTAATATTCATTAAAATGACGCACAATATAAGTTCGATTAAACCATTTTTAACAAATAACAAAATTTAATATATAAAATATTATTCAACGTGCTGCGTCTCGTGAAAGCTCGTACTTTAACAACACATTAAAATCCTTAAGTGAAGAGTAACTTAACGTATTATGATAGCTATTCAATCAATGGGATGTTTAACTATTTTAGAAATGGAACGTTTGAAAGTTCCTCCCTTTGTCCTTATTTCAGCCACTCGCACTTTATTGTCTTTTCCTTGTATTGCCGAAATAACTCTACCCAATGGCCATTTGATTGATGGAAGGTGTTCATCAACAAGCACAATATCATCAATTTTATTTAATATTCGAATTTTCTTGTTTCCATTTTTCTCTTGTTTGTAGAGTGTCCAAATATTCAATTGGGTATCGGTTCCAAACTGATGCTACTAATTTTGTAATTAATTGCCACTTTATTAAATGATTATCTGGTACAAGTGACAGTTGTTCGTAAATTGTCATGTGAGAACCTCCTGTTAAAAAATGATTTGGAGTTAACTGCTCAGACAAACATATTAATGGTCGACAATCAAGTACTTCTATTTGAATAATAAGAGTTGTAAACTCTTCTAAAGTTAACATCGTATATTTAGTAACCCGTTTTAAATAAAACTTAAATGATTTTATGGATGCTTCCCTTAAAGTGCCAATTTATTTGTTTATTCGTGGTATAAGACAAATATTTTTCTTGTTCGGTTTGCGAGATTAATTTTTAAAACAACTCCTTTAATCTTCGATTTACACCAATTGCGTTGTCTACCTGACGTCGTCTTGCGATGTTAAGTCAGTGACTATTGGCCAAAATCCTGCATGACATTGATACTGTTAAAGTTAGCCGAAAGTTTCCAGCCGAAAGATAATGCAGATAGTGTCTTGAATACAGCAAAAATCAGTTATGAACTCGAATTTAGGATCGGGTTACATCATTCGGGTGAAGGAGAAATTATTTCAGTTTATAGGAATTTGAAAATCGATAAGAGCGAGAGTATAAAGAGAGTTTAAAAATAGTCAAGACACTATCTGCATTATCTTTCGGCTGGAAACTATCTGCTAACTTTAATAGGGTATGACATTGAGTTTTATGTTCTGATTCAAAAATCAATTTAACAAAATCATGATTTGCCGGTAACAATATTTGATGTTTTGAATCATAATTAATGTTAGCGTTTTTTTAGACGACGACCAACTCCTAATATGTTGTTTTTATTCAAAAATGGATTAAGAGATTTTAGATGATAACTCTTTTTCCAATGACAATAATTTTATCTCTAAATTGAATGAAAAATTCTGAATACTCTTAACTGAATATGCTAGAGCTGCTTCAAGTTCCAGAACTGTTAATTCCCTATGATTGGATAGAATTTGTTGACATTTGTTCTTAAATCGCAAACAATAAGCTGTAATGCGAAAAAAATTTTGTGTATGAACTAAAATATTTAAAAATTGGAAATTGAATAGAATTGTTAATTATAATATTAGACGTAATTAAACTAATAGTAGGTTTTCCTGGTTTTAATTCAAGATCTGCTAGAGATGGTTTATGATCAAATTTTTTGTCTTAGCGATTATTTCCCTTGAATGCAGGATGTGTGGACCCTTCATAAACCTGTTCATATGATCCAATGAAAGGTAGTCTTTCAAGAATGATACGAATCCTGTTTTTATTTTCGGGTTATTCCCCAATTTGCGTTTGAAGCTTAAAAATCGTTTAACTGCCATTATTTTTTATTCTCCTTTCACCATATCTATACTAGGGTAACTTGAATCCGGTAACTTTCTTGTTTTGGCCGTAAAGGGTGTACGACCAAACACATTTTATTTGAATCCGGTCCACTTTGTAGCGAATAGTTTACGCTACAATTAAGGGTTAATAACATTCAAATTTTTTTTATTAATTTACGTTCAGTTCCTTTTTTTTGTTCTTTGATCATCTGTACGAAGAAAAAAAAATTAAAAAATTAACAACGAAACAATAATGAATAACGAGAAAAAAAAGCTCGAGGAGACGAAGAGGTGGAGAAGACGGTCTCTTCGGTCGAAAAAGTCGGACAGGCAACAACTAGAGTTCAACTGATTTATCGAACGGAAAAAAAAAATAAAAACAATTTTTTTTCTTGTTAATTTGATATCGATTAAAAAGTGTTGCGCGAATAGCGTTTAATCAAGTGATAACCACAAACAAATAAAAAGTAGAAGAAACCCTACACCATAGTTTAGTTTGCATAATTTGTTACTTGGTTTTTTTTTGTGAAAAAGAAATTAGACTGTTTGATAGTAAATGAAAGGAAAAAAATAAAAATAAAAATTTAATAATTATACAATAAAAACCATTAGATAGACTCATATGCTAATAATAAAGGCCACCGTACAGGCCAGTAATTTTTACGTTATCCGAAGTGAAAAAAAAAAAATACAAAAAAAAACTGTTCAACTGAAAATGACCTTCGGGTGATTTAAAATAAAACATTTTTTTTTATTGAGTCGAGATACGTACTCGCAATCGTGAATCGAATTGTTGTGTTCCGAGTGAATGGATGTTATGCCGAAATAAAAAGTGCCATATAAAAAAAAATGAGTGAAAAACTACGACCGCTTTAGTTACAGTTGTTTTGTAAATTGATGTATACGGGCATTTTGAATGCAGATGGTTGAATAAATAAAAGATTAAAAACTATAATAACACTATAATATAATACATAATATAATAATATAATACATGCTACTAAGCTATAATATAATATAATATCAGATAATAATAATATACGAAAGTAAATAATAAAAACCAACAAAAAAAAAATAACTAAAAGAGTAATGCTAATCATCTCAAATACCGATACACAAATCATTCGAGTTACAAAACCAACTTATATACAAAATAAGAGTCGCACGCAACTACAATCAACATCCATGCAGCATGCGACACACTTCTTCATCAGGCCTTCACAACATTCAACTACGTAATCAGCTGGTAAAATAATTTTGATTTTCCGTGTTATTAATTTTCTATTATAACAAATGTTTATTTTATTTTTTTTTATTATAATTCATATAAGTATTTATTAGAATAAGGACAGGGTAGTTTAGGGCTTAGTTTATAACATTTTACTTTTGTAATCATTTGTAATCAAACAGTGAAATTTCAATGAATTTAATACAAATTACGAATGGTTCTTTCAAAGTGTTAGTTCTGGGTTTTTTTTATTTTTAAATTATTTCGCGTCATGAGATAAGCACTATTACTTGAGGATGCATTATGGGTGAGTAAGTTGGGTCCAGTTTTATTGTAGCTTGAGTTTTCCGTTTCATTTATGTAATTTTTTTGGTATTTCATACGGTTTTTCACGACTTGGTCATGTTTTAATAAGAAAACCCACCCCAGCCCTGAGTGTAGCCGACATAACGACCGTCACATTCATTGAGACCTCTGACCAGGTAATTTCTGTAAATGAACCCTAATAAAAGAGTTCGTTACAACTTTTATAATTTTCTGCAAAATGCTAACAAACAAAACCATTGTTGAATTATATTCATTATCTTCCATTTTACAGTTTTTTATATATACATAAACAAATTTAATTATTAATTAAGTTGAAAACGACTTCTTTATAATGAATTGTGAACTTTAATTTTAAATTTTATTTTATTTTCTTATTACTTAAACTCGAACTTTTACCATAATTAAAGTTTTTCTTTTCTAAAAATAATACAAAAAAATGTCCTTGAGAATTTATTTAGTCCATTTTTGTTTGTGTTGGTGTATTAATGTTTGTGAATCTACAAAAATATTAGTTTAAAAATATGACAAAGCCGGTTTTGTAGGTAAATGGGGAAAAACACCCTATTTAAGTTAGACGATAGTTTCCAGCCGAAAGATAATGCAGATAGTGTCTTGACTATTTTTAAACTCTCTTTATACTCTCGCTCCTATCGATTTTTAAATTCCTATAAACTGAAATAATTTCTCCTTCACCCGAATGATGTAACCCGATCCTAAATTCTCCTAAATTCGAGTTCATAACTGATTTTTGCTGTATTCAAGACACTATCTGCATTATCTTTCGGCTGGAAACTATCGGCTAACTTTAACAGTATGGAAAAAACGAAGAAGTTACCTGATTCAAGTTACTCCAGCACAGCCAAGCTACACACGATTTTAGCTTCTGGTTTCAAACTAAGTCGTAATAGATTTTTATTGTTAATTTAACAAAAATCTACATCTAAAAAATGGCCCTAAATTTTTTATTTTCATTTCTATTTTTTGATTTCGGATTCAAGGACAAAAATTTTAAGAATTTTAAAAAATAGAAATGATGGATGAAGAGAATAAAACTGATTTGCGTAGAGGTAAAAAAATATTTTATCGACCTTCAGCATTTCTGTAATGCGTAGTCTGAAAATGTTGTTCACACTCATTGGCCCATTCTACACACGGCTTCAGTTTCTGGCTTTAAACTAAGTCGGAATAGATAATGTCTATGCATGTGTGAAAAAATTGTCAAAAAAAATAATTTTTGAAATATCTTTGCATACTTCGCATCGTATGCAATATAATTTGTTAGAAATAATTAACAAAAATATATGATGATTTTTACACATATTATAAATAAAAATAATTAATTATTAATTTATATACATATTATTTATATTCTAAATAAAAATAATTAATTATTTAATTATAATATAGATAAGCCAAAAATGTACACAAGAATTCTTCTTTCATTTCGTTTCAACGTTTATTTACATATCACACAAAACTTTGTTTCATTTTATACTAATCGTACACTCGAAAAAAAATGTAAATTAAAACACATGCGAAAAATTAACGACATTTTTTTATTACTACTTTGAAACCGATATCACCCCAAATTTATTTTATTGTTTTATAAACAAAAATACAATAAAATTAAAAAACAAATTAATTGGAATTTTTTTTTAATACACTTTAAAAAATTATTTTATATTTAATTTTATTTTTTATTATTTTATATTTATTTTGTTTGTATTGTTTTATTATTGCTCTCTCGAAAATAGTATTTAAACTAAAATCTATTGTACATGTCAAAAATGGCCTTGAAATATTTTTTTATTTCATTTATGTTTGCGTTAGTTCATCTTCACCGAAAAAATTTGTGTCGCAGTTAAAACGGATTTTGTATGTAAAATGGGAAAGAAAGGAAGGTGAAGCCGGTCTTATGAACTCGTGTGTGGAGCAGGCCATTTTCTTCTACAGACAAAAATCAATTGGTTGGTATATTTTCAATTACCAAAATCTTGTTATAAGTGGTGAAATTGTATCTTCCTGTTGAACAATGTGTAATGTAACTTTTAGCATAATTAAAGTAATTGCTTTGCTTAAAATCAACCAACCAGATATACTTTTTTGCAGAATGGGCAATTGCTGTTCCAATTCATTCCATTGTTGGGTAACAAAAGGTTTGGAAAGAATTCTACACCGATTAAAATGTCAATTTTTCGTGATTCATTAAATTGTGAATCTGCTAATTATAGATATACCATCGATTAATATAAAAACTGGTTTGAGATAAATTGTTTGCTATTTTATTAATTACAAAAAAATTTAAAATAAATGTATAATGATTTTATTTCGGTTGGAATTAGTTCATTTACCTTTGTTGACACTGAGTCAATTACAGTAATTTCAATGAAGGTAAATACCGTTCGTTTCAAATCCCATCTTTTTTGCCATGTGACTAGTTATGAAGTTTGATTGGCTAAATGAATCCAGTAATGCACGACACTCCACCTACCTTACGTTCGGATGTTTTAACAATATGATTGCTGTTGGTAATATTACTGTTTCCATGCCTTGAAGTCTCTTTTGAATTGAATAGCTTTGGCTGTCGTCAATATGTTCAATTGTTGCCACTACTGGATTGATCCGCTTGGATTTTGCTATCTTTAATATGTCTTATAGGTTGATCGAGATGCAAAAGTGTATGATGTTTTGTATTGCATAATTTGCAACCTGTAGACCGACAGTCAGAAACAATATGAGTCGGATTTAGACAATTCATGCAAGCTCGAATATCTTTGATTTTATTAAATCTTTCAATTGGAATTAAATTTAAAAATGACGGGCAACGAAAATATGAATGTGAAACACCATTTCAAATTTTACAATTGGAAGACTGTGACTCGTTCTTGTTTAAAATTTCTTAGGTTGCTGTTAACCCTTTTTTTCTTTTAATATTCAATAAAATGAAGTACGCACAATAACGAACTTATATTAAACTATTTTTAACAAATAAAAAAAATTAATATATAAAATATTATTAAAACAAATATGTCCTCCAGATTTAAGTTGAAAGTGCAGTTACATTGTTAAAGAAACTTTAACCCAATAAAGAAAGGGTAATGTAATAATTTTAGCTGCTTTATTATTGCTGTGAACTTTGTAGCACACTATATAGATGAAAGAAACCCAATTGTGTATCACTATATACACCTGTACCTAGTGACGTACAATTCATTTATTTCTTGTTGTTTGACTTTTAACCAACAAACACAGCAATCCACTTTGGTCGTGCTGCATAATTTGAATAAATTAATACCGATAATAGTTTTTAGATATAGGACAAGCATTTTAAAATAAAAAATTCTAAATTTGGCACGTTAGCATTGTTACCTAAATCTGTCAATCAAAATATCAACTAGCACTTTATACTAGTAACACCTAAATTTTACTAACAATAACAAATCAGTTTGCTCTAGATACTATTCTATGCACAGTATATAAAAATTATGACGAGATATAAATTGCGTGTTCGGCTATAATGGAATTGCAAACATAACACCAAATTAATCATTCGGGTTTTTAAGTTATTGTAAAAATATTTAGTTTAGGTTTTTTTTATTAAATTGATAACAACAATAAAAATAATTACAGAGCTCTTCATTCCAACATGACATTTTGAAAGGTTTCTGCTTTTCGTCTAAATAAACTACTTAGTTGTATTATATAATTAATATACATACAGTCTACTTTTTATGTAAATTTTTTATTTCACAGTTTGATTGTGCGATTCCTTTTAGGTTTTATAAGGATTCCGGAAAAGTGCCATGAATAGAAATTAACATATCAAATTGCTAGAAAAGTACAAACCGTCACTGAGGACAAAATGATCCATTTTTCAAAAGTGACTTATTTTAAAATTGTTAGAATGCAAAATGCACTATTTTATCGCTACGATAAATTTTCCTGAATTTGAGCTCATTGGTGATTGCACATAAAAGACACTAACAACAACAAGCTCCCTTGGTTAAATGTATCGTCTTCCAAGCCAGAAATTAAACCATTTGGGATATTTTTAACTATCAAAATTTGTCATTTAAAATTGTAGGTGGTGGGGGTACTGAGTTTTTTCTGCTCGTTAAACATATAAAATTGCATGATATAAAAAGTTTAGTATCAAGCAACGGCTTGGTTGTGTTTATTAATACATATGATTTTTCATATCATTTTATAAATAAACAATAAATAAACTACCTTACATTTTTTATTTTCCTCTCGATCATCCGCGGGTCGATTCGGTATCATTTTATTTGCCAGAACTTACATATCCAGTTTGTTCGATGTTCGCCGTGAGTTTGTCGCACACCGCTAGAAGATTGGTTGCGTTCTCACGAATTGTTATTCTAGAAACATTGCAAGGATCGGCTACTGTACTTTCCGAATAGATGAAAGTCGATGTTTATTCGCTCGATAACCATTTGAGTTTTAGCCTTCTTTGATGCCTGCTCGTCGAAAATTTCGCCAAAATTAGGAAGCGTTGTACCGAAAACTAATTTGGCCTGTGACGCGTTCAAATCTTCTTTATACGTTGATCGTAGCCCGAGAAGTATTGTTGATAAATGCATAGTCATGCATTTTTTTGTGAAAAACCGCGATCCAGCGTTAACGGAAAGTAAGTATGGGGTGGTTGGAAAGTTGATTGTGTATTATTAAGTGTCGATTATCATAGTTGTTGTTACATAGATTGTGACGCAAAATTGAAGGATTTCCTACGGTTGTGTATTTAGTTCGAGAGTGCTGAAAATAGACCAATATACGTTATATATCACAATAACACCATTACAATCGGAAAAAACCAAAGTAAAATATATAAAAAATTCGTAAATACGGAAAGTTAAGTTGTGAGAATAGAATATAGATGAAGAATGTGAAAGAATCGAATTTCGTACGCTACGCAGTAATTCGCTAGTTGTACAACTACATAGTATATATTGTTCTAGATATATAGGCAATATCCCAATGTAAACATACAACATCAGTCGTCGCGACCTGATGAGAAGACTGATTTTTTCAAATCAATAATCTCATCCGTTCGAAACTAATTGTTGAGATTTTTTAACATTTGCCATCTATATAAGTTTAAAATTAAAAAAAAAGACGTATGTTGCTTGTTGAGTAGTTGCTAAAAAGTTTATCTTAAACATTATCTTTTTTAACCAGTGATTTTAATTCATCGCTTTTTAATCGATCAATTTATGTGATGCTGTTCAATTTATCGTAATCAGGATAATCTCGATACGTAATAAAAGATTTGCAGTCACGTTCTCTGCTCTTTTTGCGATCTAATTTGGTTTTTCGATAGTTTTTGCGCAAAGGCAAAGATGAGCGATCAATTATCAGTATAGAGATTGCTTCTTTATACCTTGCAGCATGAATGTAAAATGTTTGATTACGAAATACTTTATCGTTAGCTCGCGATCACATGCGTACGGCGAGGATAAGCGAAAAGCCGGTGTCAAGCAACAACAAATCTAGTTTACATTCTTCAAATGTATTTTTTGATTCGGGTGTCCGTATCAGCAGTGTTCTATTCATTCTTCTTATTTTCGGGAATCACTTCGAATAGACCGGAGC
Organism: Nephrotoma flavescens; assembly: GCA_932526605.1. NCBI lineage: Eukaryota > Metazoa > Arthropoda > Insecta > Diptera > Tipulidae > Nephrotoma > Nephrotoma flavescens. The sequence continues at coordinate 169,298,255 of OW052221.1, read as the reverse complement.
CCTGATATGACACGGGATGTCCAATGAATTGGATTTCTAGCTAATATTTCGCAATATTTATTGTGAAATTGTATCGTTAATGTCCCGTTTTCAAGCGATTCACTAATTATCATACACACGAACACAAAATCGAGGTCGCGGCATTCGTAAATAAATCGATGAAAAGTTTTGCGTGACATTGCCAGCCAAACGAAAATATCAATGTGTCAGCAAAGTCGTTTATGTATGGTATATCAAACCGTCATTAAATAATTTTTTTCTGAAGATGTGGATTGTGGAGTTTCGCTCGATATCTGGGATTTGGTTGTTTAGGCTGTCGTTACAATTTTTATTTTTTGAGGTGCTTACAATTTTTGTTTTTTGATGTGCTTATTTACTCGTAGATGCGTTATATATGAACAAGAAGCCAAATTGTAGAGTTTAGAATTTTTCAAAACCAAGTTTTTCACAAAAACTATTTTCTTGAAACTATTTCGTCACTTTCCAAAGAAAAAATCCCGAACAACACATTTGGTTGGATTGTAATTAGAAGGATTCTACTTAGCAATGCATATTTCCAAGTCAATTACGATTCGATCAATTGTTAAATCATCGACCGATCGCGAAGTTGTCCAATCTCTCTTCCATCTTTTAACCATAAAATAAACAACTATAGTTTAAAGCTCGATTAAGCTTTTATAATAATTGTTAAAAGGCTTTCAAAATTGTATAAGGGCACAACTTATAAGTTTAATTTCAACCTAATTTTCAGTTCTAAGATTTCTTCTGACTGACTATAATCCTTCAGTATCTCATTTGTGTTCACTCAGCCAATTTTTTGTTTAACCAAATAAAATAAGAGGGCTACAAACTTTTTTGATGCAGTTTCGTTATCGACACAAAGTGGTTTTTATCTATTCTAATGTACTTCTAAATTAACGTTAGCACACTCTTTAGACCTAGTAGAATACACCTTATATATACCTAAATTAGTGAAATCATAAACAGTCCCAAATTTTTGGAATGTAGATTAAATAAGAAAACAGATAATGAAAGGACAATTATAATATCGGCGACTGACACATAACAAAGGAAACTTAACTTTCAAGTCTAATCGTCTAATGCTCTGTCTATCCGTAAAATAAAAAATCCACAATAAAAATTAAATACTTTAAATCTAATTTGAACTACAAAATTCCTAATCTCAAATACTCCACTATGCTAATACACAAATTTAAATTTTAATGTAATTAGAAAGCAGCAAAAATCAAGCATTGATAAAAATGAATATAAGGGCAGAACCACAAATTTTAATTTTTCGTTTAATCACCAAAATCGCAAAAATCTGCAATACAGATATGTTAATACATAATTTATATATAATACTAAATATTAATATTCAATCTAATTAAATTTTATAAAAAATTTATAATACATTTTTATAGCGTAAATGATTATGAATGTTGTTATTATTATTGTGTTATGACAAGCTAGTTGAGTAAAATATACTTATACCTAACTAAATAATTTTCATAAAAAACCAAAGTATTATCAGTAATCAGTATAAAATAACAAAAATAGAAATACAATACTTAAACCAACCAAACGCCTTGTAGCTTCCATATTCGTAAAATAAAAGCAACACTTAGTGAAATGCAATCAAATTTTCAAGAAAGAAAACAAAAACCAAAATGTATTATTATATAAGAAACAAAAAATCTTGAAAAATAAAATCATTCTTCCAAAAAAATTTAATTAAAATTCTTGTAAAAATCAATTAACTTAAAAATCTAAAATTTTAAAAAACTAACCAATTTATATTAAACAAAAGAAAACTTTATATCAAAAGGTAAAAAGTAGATTAAAGATTTTCTTTTTATAATTTAAAACTACTCTACACTAAAATTTAGATTTAATTATTTTTATTTTTATTTTGAGCTACATACACAAATTTACCAGTTTGTTCAACTTCATGCCATTATTTTGTAAAAAAAAATTAAGAAAACAAAAACAATAGAAAATTTTCGGGAAGAATAAAAACTAAAGCTTCTAAGATGGATGATAAAAATAAAGATAATTTTAAAACTAATTCTAATCGCAATTTATGAAATAAAAAATAAAATTTAAATTTCGCCCAGAATATTTTAAAATTAATAAAATAAATAAGATAAAGGGCGTCCCAACAAGAGCGTCGGATCTATTTTTAACGAAAAACACATTTATTTTAGAACTAAGCAAACATTTTTATTTCAACAGAAAGAAAAATAGTTCCGATTAAACGTGAAATACAACATCAGGCAAATGTCCACCACGAAACTAGCGCCATATTTCCTTTTTAAGATATTCGACTGTTTCAGGCTTATTCGCATACACCTTTTCCTTCACATATAGATAAAAATAAAAAAATTCCATCGGTGTTAGATCGCACGATCTTGGTGGCCAATGTTGATCATCAAATCGAGAAATGACACGGCCTGGAAACTTAGTCTGCTGTAACACCATTGTTTCACGTGGTGTGTGGCAGTTCGCACCGTCTTGTTGGAAAAACATGTCTTCCACATCAATTACATCCAATTAGGGCCACAAAAACTCCGTTAACATTTCGCGATACCGCACTCCATTAACAGTTAGCGCATTTTCAAAGAAATACGGCTCAATTACTTCAACAGCCCAAAATGCACACTAAACAGTTACTCACGGAGGATGCATTGGTTGTTTAAGTATCACACGAGGATTTTCAGCACCCCAAATCCGACAGTTTTGCTTATTTACGTATCCGTCGAGTTGAAAATGAGCCTCATCTGAAAAAATGATTTTCTTCGAAAAATCCGCATAATTTTCCAACACCCAATAAGCATATTCACGGCACTACGCATGGTCCCTTGGCTTGATTTCTTGAACCAATTGAACCTTGTATGGGTGCAAATGCAGATCTTTTACCAAAATTCGTTGCATAGTGCTTCTGGAAATGTTTAATTCTTGGCCACGATACCGAACGAAAGTTCCTGGATTCTGGGCCACAGATTCCCCTACTGTGGCTATATTTTAGAGTGACCGACAAGGACGACGACGAACAATGATCTTGTGATCCATCAGCGTAAATTTGGTCTCAAATTTTGTAATTAAGCGCCTCACTCAATTTATTTGGCTTCGACCGAAAACTTGACGTATTTGGCGAACTGCTTTCGCAAAACGTTCACCATTTTTGTAATGTGATTTTACAATAACTAAACGTTGTTGGTTTAAATACTTCTGCATATTCTTAAATCGCGTGGTCAGTACGTGACAAATGTCAAAAAAATCACCGTGCAACTCACATTAACAAAATGACAATTTTAAATCCGGTCTTTTGTAAAGATACCCTTTCTTTATAAAACTTTTAGACCTGGCACGTAATTAGATTCTCAATTTTGGTATAACTATTGCGCGAACCAGAGATAATTTTATACATTTAGTTTTATCCCACTTTATTTAAAGTTTTAATTTAATTTTAAACTTAAAAATTTTTAAAAAATTTATTATTATCTGTAGGCGCAATTTCTAAATGAACCGCTAAGAAACTAAATGATTAGCAAATCTCAATAATTTATTCTTTTGAGCTTAGCTGTGAAATTGAAGAAAAGCAGCCTAGTTCGTTGGACAAACATAAATTCTAATCAATTTGTATTTTGTTTAAAAAAATCAATAATTAAATAAATTGAAATTTAAAACTTTGAATTTTAGAAATATGTACATATAAAATAACGACAGTTAACGTATTAAAAAAATTAAAATTTTTGTATAAAATAAAATGTTAAAACATAAACAATTGCTGTAATATATACATTGTTAAATTATTATAATATGAATGTATCACTTATTAATTATTATCAAAATATTAAAAATATGCATGCATACGAGTATAATGCCTGAAAGGTAAGTGATTTCGATAATTTGAGGTTGGACATAGTACAGGGAATACATAATATCATTTCCAAATATATACCTAATTAATAAAGGACAGAGTACAAAAACAAAATGTGTAAATAACGAATTCTGGCATTTCAAAATAAATTTATTAAAATTATATGCCATTTAACATTAATATAATTATTTATATAAATTATATTTGTAATAAAGAAAAACGCTTATTTTTTAATTAAATTAAATTTATTTTATTTTTGTAATAAGACAAATTATATAAAAAAATAAAATGCATTTGCATATTATTTTATAATTATAAGAGAATTATAAATAAATTAAAATTATAGTAGATCCAAATAGGATAAGCAACGCTAAAAATACAAATTAATATAAATATTCCGCCTCGCTCCCATTTCTATAAAAATAATGTTAAACTTAATACAAATTTTAAAAATCAATATTAATTCTCATGGCAATCAACATTTATTTATTAATTTAACTATGGTTTTATAATAAACACAAATCATTATTATTATTGTTTAATGTTTAAACTACGCTAATAATACTCGTACAATATCAACTTTTAATTTGGTTATGATAAGTCACATAGTTGTCACGTTTTCTATACTCAGCAATTATTGATATTTTATAAATCTAGTAGCCGTTGTCGGAAATAGGCCATGGTAACTTTCGAGTAACTTGCTGACAAAAAATTACCCGATCTATTTCCGAACATGTAGAGTAACTTTAGGGTAATTATTTCTGACTTTTTGTCAATGTCTATTAAATTTGTATTGTCAGAAAAATTAAAGTATTATCTTTTAAAGTACAAACTACTAGAAAAATCCAACAAAAATATCGTATCTGTTAAAATACGTCATTGAATTTTGCTGAATATAAATATTCATACGCGGAACGTAATTTTACTTTTTCTAAAGACAGGGTAAATTAAGTAACCTTGTTACCAACGTTAAATAAATTGATATTAACCAAAAGTTACTCTTGGTCTATCTCCGAAAATGCCTAAATGTTGACAGTTTTGACCCTCTTGTTCTTATAGTAATCTGTGATTTGCATGTTATTCAGCAGATGTCACCTACTTTGTTGGGAACCGTGGATATACTTGTATTTACTACTGGGGTAGGATGTTGTAACATCACTTTTTTCTATATTTATCGAATATTTTATCTCTTTTTTCTAAAACAAAATTGCTTGTCGTTTCACTTTTCAATTTTGCTTTCTATATTGCGATCGCACACTACTAGAATAAATTGCTTATTTATCTCTTTTTTGTTTTTCGATAAAGTATCTTTCTTAAAATAGGTAGGTGATACAATAAGAGTAAAGCATACTGTTAAAGTTAGCCGAAAGTTTCCAGCCGAAAGATAATGCAGATAGTGTCTTGAATACAGCAAAAATCAGTTATGAACTCGAATTTAGGAGAATTTAGGATCGGGTTACATCATTCGGGTGAAGGAGAAATTATTTCAGTTTATAGGAATTTAAAAATCGATAGGAGCGAGAGTATAAAGAGAGTTTAAATATAGTCAAGACACTATCTGCATTATCTTTCGGCTGGAAACTATCGGCTAACTTTAATAGCGTGAGTAGAGCGACATAATGTTTTATTCGAATAGGTAGAGATCGCAATAGAAGCAATGTAATTGAAAATGGAAAAACGACAAATTTAATTTGTGATGAAAGAGATATAAATTTCGATAGTATCGAAAAAAGTGATGTTACAACATCCCACCCCTGTTTAGTAACCCGCACTATTACACAACACGTAACAAAAAAGTAGCAAAATATTTTCGCTTTTTTTGCGTACCTATAAGGGCTTCGATATTTGAAAAGAACAGCCATAAAATATTAGAAATTTGTATTTAGTTTAACTAAATAATTAGCCTAATTCAACTTTGCTTGATATTAGGCATGTTCAGAAATAGACCAAAAGTAACTTTTTGGAAATTTTATTTTTTTAATGTTGGTAACAAAGTTACATGCGACCAACATTTTTGTTCTACAAAATGGAAGAGATATAACATTGACTTTTACACATGAAAGACAAGAAAAGAAATATATCATGAAAAATTTTGCAGAAGACTTCTAGAGCTAAAACCACTATAAAAATGAAAATGTTACCATAAAATATTTTGTATTTATAGCCATAGATAAAAATGTAAATTTCGCTACGCATTAGCCTAGCCTGTATTTACAAAAAGAAAGATTACATTTTGAGTATTGATATTTATATTCAGCAAAATTCTACAAAATATTTTGACAGATACGAAATATTTATTGTTGCTTTCTTTAATAGGTCAAAAACAAACTACTCAAAGCAGCCATGGTCTATTTCCGAAAAAGCTTCTTATGTATATGAGAGTCGTAAGCTGGCTTGTGATGGCCTATCTTCGCAATTGTCGATGTTTGATTTGTTTAATATTGATTTGTAAAACAAAAAAATAGACAGAAAACCCCTTTTGAAGTAGTGCTAAAATGTATACATTGTGTCAAAAAAGTAACAGGAATTGGTCATTTAAAACGTCTGCTTAAATGGATTGTAAAAACTGTTTTTGTCGGTAAGTTGGTACAACTGTCCTTGACGCGAAGTTTGAGCGCAATCTGTCATTTAGTTTGTTTACCGTGCTCCATTTTCTGTTCATCTCAAGTGTGTTTCACGCTTTTTACAATGAATAAAAATATGTTAGTTGTATAAAAGAGAAAGCGAAAAAAGACAGCCGGAGCCATATGAGGAGAATACGGTGGTTGTTCGTTGAAATTTGTAGAGTTTTTGGCCCGAAATTCGTTCATGACTGTCATGTGAGATGGTGCGTGGACATGGTGCAAAATCCATGAGGGTTCTTTCCACAAATCTGGCCTTTTTCGTCGATCCTGCTTTCTAAAATGCATTCTGGCAAGAATTCCGAGTGCACAACACCGCGATAATCAAAGAAAACCAGGAACATTATCTTTACTTTTGATCGACTTTGACGAAGTTTTTACTGTTTCGGTTCCGAAAGCGCCATTTCGAAGCTTATTGACTGGTTTGCATATCAAACTCATAAACCGGGTTGAGTTGACTCGTCGGAAAATCGGAATTGACTCGTTGTTTCGGAACCGGTCGGGCGGCAACCCTTTCATGTCCAAACAATAGAGTACAATGGTGCGAATTGATTCGTGAGTCAGAGAACTTTCAGCGGCTATCTCTCTCAAACTTACCCACACCCCCTTAAGTTCGTCAACTTTATTAAATTACTAATTCAATAACTAAAGTTATTACATTTGCAACGTGACTGTTCTCGTTATTCCCTCAATAACTTTTATTTGAAGACTTATTGAGATAAATATATATAGACGCAATTGTCAACCCCTTACCCCTTACTTATTGCGCAGCGAATCATTAAGATTTGCTAAGTCATTGTGATTATACATACATACTTTAAATGTAATTCAAATAACTTCCAATTTAAAACGTCAAGTTATTGAGCAGACCGACTTTTATTTTGTGTTAAAAACGTAAATTAATTAATACAAAACAATAGAAACCCGACGACTATTTTATTTGTGGGAAAATTAGTAACCCTTAAATCTTTTGTCACAAAGTGGTAATAAATAGTATGGGTGTTGCGAGATGGCTACCACTATGCTGTGACAAAAGATTTAAGGTTTACTAATTTTCCCACAAATAAATTAATCGTTGCCGTTTCTAGTTTTGTTATACGATATTATCGTAGTATGTATGTAAGACCAATAAATTTGGAATCAACGATAACGATCATATTAAAATAACCTATATTATATCATATTCTATTTTTTTTAACGAAAGCAAACTGAAACAAATATTGTTACATGTATAAAACACATAGGCAGATGTCGTGCAGTTGCACCTATCGGTTTTCTATTCTAGTGTTTCATATTTACAAGTGTCAGTAATACAAAAACTACAGTAAACAGAACATCTTTATATGTCACCACACCGCATATTTACAGGTATAATTGATCGAGTTTTGGGTGCGATCGCAAAGAAACCCTCCAAATTGCTTATAGCGTTTTCACTGGCACAAAAATCCACATCCAAATTTTTGGATTTTTTATTTTTTGCCACAGAACACGATTTTGGATTTTTTTTTTACGTTTACTCACACATATACTAAACGTCATGTCAATTGTCAAAAAAGACGTCGCGCCATTTATATTTTATTATATTTGTGATAATTGTTTAAGCAATTTGTGTTTTTATTAAATTAAATTTTGTTTAATTCAAAGTGTTGTTTTATAAAGATTATTGCGTGTGCACCGATAACAATGTTACAACAAATAACTTTACAACTTTTGCATTTCATCCGCTGTAAATTATAGTAAATAGCGCAAACTTGCAGAAGAAAGCCGTGTTTTTTTCTTGTTTTTATTATAGATTTTACTATATTTTATTAAATAATTTATTTATAATAATGTCTGACGAATCAAATGAAAGTGAATGTGGTTAAAATGGATAATAATCGAACTAAAATTATCAACAAGCCTCGAAGAATATGAAAGTTTGCAAAAATTATTTAGACGGGCTCTTCGTGACTACTACAGCACGGGTATTGATATCGAATATGCTAAATTAACCGTTTTATGGGTTATCCCATAACCCATAAAACGGTTAATTTAGCATATTCGATATGCTAATCCCAATACACTTGGTTTTAGATTTCTCAGAATAACGAACAGCCTCTTCAACATTGGCGCTTGCTTGTCCAGTTAATCCGTCATGAAGGTTACGAATGAAATAATCACGATACTCTTCGGAAAGACACATGAATGTATCACCCATCATAATGAATTCGACCTTATCAACAGAGTGGCCGAGCTGCTTTAATTGCTCAACCCGATGGCGGGTTTGTAAGAATGGGTTATATCTAGCACGAATCGCCCGCATCGATGTCGGTTCATATCCAGTCTAACTTTGGGTTGAATATTCAAAATCGCTATCTGGTCCACTTGGACAATAAACGCAGATGTTTCCGGTTATCCCATAAAACGGTTAATTTAGCATATTCGATATCAATATCCGTGCTGTAGTAGTCACGAAGAGCCCGTCTAAATAATTTTTGCAAACTTTCATATTCTTCGAGGCTTGTTGATAATTTTAGTTCGATTATTATCCATTTTAACCACATTCATTTTCATTTGATTCGTCAGACATTATTATAAATAAATTATTTAATAAAATATAGTAAAATCTATAATAAAAACAAGAAAAAAACACGGCTTTCTTCTGCAAGTTTGCGCTATTTACTATAATTTACAGCGGATGAAATGCAAAAGTTGTAAAGTTATTTGTTGTAACATTGTTATCGGTGCACACGCAATAATCTTTATAAAACAACACTTTGAATTAAACAAAATTTAATTTAATAAAAACACAAATTGCTTAAACAATTATCACAAATATAATAAAATATAAATGGCGCGACGTCTTTTTTGACAATTGACATGACGTTTAGTATATGTGTGAGTAAACGTAAAAAAAAATCCAACAAATTTTTTGGATTTTTTTTCAAAAAAAAAAAAAGACAAAAAATCTAAAAAAATCCATTTCCAATTGATTCCAATCAGAAAAAAATGAAAACGCTATTATATTAGATTTTGCGATAGAAAAACCTCCATAATTTTAAAACGGAAGTTAATTTCTATTCAATGTGTTTTAGTAGCAATAATTAAAAGTAATTTAAAGTTTCAACTTATACTCAATGTGGTTGTGTATGATGAGTTTATGACGAGTACATTAAGTCCAAATGCATACAAGAAAGCCAATAATCTTAGAAAACCATAAGCAATTTTATAGCTGAATTATATCTTAAAGCTGAAATGAAATCTTAATTACTTAAATTAAGTACTGTTATAAAAATTATTATAAAAGCGCAATGAATTAATAGTCGACATCGTAAAACAACACATAATTTCATTTTATTTTGATGTTTTACTGTTACGTTAAATTTATTACGCTAGCGAATTAATATTATGCTGCAATTTACATTATGTAGAAAACATACATGACGAATTTTATTAGTAGCAAAACCAATTGGTTAGCCGAAAATTGGCTATAGTTCATAATTATTTCCGAACAATAGTGCAAAAATAAATAGAAATTTAAAAATTGAGTTGAGTGTTTTGTCTTAAAAACCAACCGCAATAAAAGGCATTCCTATAATTAACTTTGTGATTCCTTTGTCTTAACTGCTTGCCATCCCTTAAAACCAACGATATGTTCAATTTTGCTTCCAAAGCTTTTAAATGGCTTTTCTAAAAGAGCTACTTTATTTTTTATATGAGAACCGCTTATCATATAAGCCTTTAGCTAGTAATGGCCTCCAACACAAATTTTGAGAATGAACCCCTGAAATAAATCAAAATAAATAAAATAATTTGGAAAACCCTCCTGAACACATTCAAAACATTTTTGTATTGTAGGTATTTCTCCTTTATTTACAAAATATGGTGTCAGCTGTGGTTTCTTTCTGTGCTGTTATTTGAATTGCTATGGTTACATCAAAATGTCGTTTACAAAAGTATCTTTGCAAATTAATAGCAAATTTTAAGCGAATGTCGCCATTCACTACCTCCAACGATGTAAATGCCAGTTCAGCATAAATATTTCCAAATGTTTAAGAACAGAACAAACTATGAACTAAATTTTAATTATTGGTTTGGTGAGTTAAACTAGTTCTGGAAGACTAAATATGGTATAAAATTAGAACATTTCTCTACCTACCTGACTACACTATGATACTTATGATACATACACTTCGTATTGGTAGACTACCTCAAAGATCAAATAAAAAATTTTTCGATGAACTTCAGCAACTAAAATTCGAAACTGGAATAGTAATAACGGAATAACGGAAAACGATTTTATGACAATTTTTATTTTTGGAATTGTGAATAGTTTTAAACTATTTGTAAAACAAAAATATTATTGAAAAGCTGAACTACTAAATTAGGTTGTCTGTAGTTTGAACATAGGCATTTTACATGACTAAAATTTTACTATTCTATTAAATAATATTAACGCAAATATTTTAAATTGCGTATACTGGATGTTGTTACCTGGTCCTGTTTTTGAAATGTAATTTTTTAAACGAATTTTACTTTAAACCCACATACATTTGCACCCTGCAAAATCAGTGCAAATAAAAATAAATAGGGTATAATTTTTCTTGAAAGGGTATAATTTTTCATCTAGAGAAAATAAAAATTCTTTAACAAAGAATTTTTTACCGCTAAAATAATTAAATATCTGGGAAATAAAATGGTTCATCTGCACTAGAAAATACGACACATGTATAACACCAGAACTAGGTTCTAGATTTGAAAGAACCAGAACCATTAGTATACATACAGCATCTAACTAATTTATGAGAATTCTCATAAATTAGTTAGATGCTGTATGTATACTAATTTAAAATCAAAAAACTTTCTAAATTCAACAATCCTAATTTTTTGAAAGTATTGAAACAACTGGAAATTATCTTATTATGTAACATGACTCCAAATGTTAAGACACAACTATTTTTTTAAATAAATTTCTGAAAGAACTTAATAAATAAAATATACAAAATTACACATGTGAGCAAAGCCGCAATTTAAACGAGTATTTTATGCTAATTCAAAAACATTATTTTATTTTTGAACAATACTTTATCGAATTATGCAATTTCTCAAAAATGAACTTTTAATTCCAAAAAATATTTAAAAATTAAAAATATATATATATATATATGTTACATATATTTATTATAATAATCCCGCCTTAAAATTATTGAAATTAAGTTTAAATATTTAATTTTTTGATGTTTTATTTATGTTAACTTTTTTATTACATTATACAAAAAAGTGCTTTTTATATTTGATACAAAAAAGATAATTAAAATTATGATCATAAATATCATCATACAATTTTTTTTTGTAATATTTTGCAATTATAATTGAAGATAAATTATAAATGAGAAATTTCACGCACAACAATAAATTATTTTCTTACTATTGAAAAAAAAAATAATTATAATTTTTTGTTTCTATTATTTATTATGCGACATAAAATATAGTTTTAATGCTTGGTTTTATTTTTTAAAGAAATACTAAAAAATATAATTATCAGAATAATATTTAAAGAACTCAGGTTCGATTCATTTAATTTTTATTTTGCAATATTGAAAAAATTAACTATTAGACTTATTAAACATTTATAAAATAATTGTGTTATATTAGTCCAAATCAATCCAAAATTAACAAAATAAAATTACTTATATAATTAATTTATAAAATAAATTTAAATAAAGAAGATTAATGTTAGTGGCTGTGATAAATACAACAAATGACATAAAAACAAATTTAAACATATAAAATAGTTTTATAATTATAAAAAAATTATACATTACTGTAAATCTTTTAGATTTATTGTTAAATTGTTTCAAAACAAAAAAAATATTAATGTTAATTAAAAAATGCCAGCATAAATTTAAAATATTTAAATAAAAAAAACGTTGTATATCCATTCAATAATAAAATAAATAAAATATGTAAATGATTATTTAGAAATAGAACTATAAATTTTTTGAACAAGTCAATTTTGAGTAAAACATCTGAGGACGAAAGCATTGAAGGTAAGAAATTTCAGCTGAAAATAACTTTTAATATCAACCTCTCAGATGAAGGTTGAAGTTTTCAAGTGGTTATTCCATTGCAAAAAGTTGCATTCGAAGACTTAGAGTAACGTTAATTTGTTTCAGAGATAAATTGAAATCATTTTTACCAAATTTCTTAAATTCGGAATTCTAGAGAGTTTTTGAGTTCGATTGTAGCATTTATCATGATGTGAAGGGTAGTCGATTAGAAATTTAATTGAAACAACAAAAAAAATAAAATGATAATTCTAGTAAAGGAAAATGAAAAAAAATACCGTCCAAAACATGCCTGCTATAGACTTTGACCTATTCAGGGACTTAATGCGGTTGTTGCGCGGCTATGCGTCAATGAGTGGGGCGGGGTTCAAAGTATGAGAAGGCCAGCTTTAACCGCTATAAATTAAGTAATGCTAATTACCTTCATTCCAGACACTCACTCTAATTCATCCTCAGTTCTGTTACAAATTTATCTCATTTCGATATTTAAATGAGAACGAATAAAATTTTTATTTTTTTTTGAAACGAACATGACAAATTATTTATTTAAACAAAAAAACCAAAGTATTGAAGAAAATAAAATAATAAAAATTGAGATTCAAACCTAACCAGCTATCTAATTCCCTACCCGACTTAAATAAATCTACCCGACACCAGATTAAGAAACTAACAGTTTTCACTAAATTATAATTTATAAACAAAAAAACATAAATGTAACTAAATTTGCAATCCACGTAATTTTAGTAAAAAATTTCATATATCCCTTTTTCAATCAAAAAAAAAAGCCTCAATCAAAGTCCAAACCACACAAATGTGTGAGTAAAAACTCATGGTATGTAATGGCGTTTTTGATAAAAAAATTTCACATGTTTTAAAGTACAACCAACACAATTGTGTGTATAGTTATAGTTTTTTTCGAACGAAAATAAGTTTGAAAGGAATACACAAATATGTAAGTTTGTTCAAAACACATACAAAAATAAATTTTTCACATGGTACTTTTGCCGTACCCACACAAAAGGGATATTCAATTTTCAGAACCAGATGATAGTATAATTTCTTACGGTTTTGTAGGAGGCTGTAAATGTTGTGACGATGATGTTGAATGAAGAACTTCACGAATTGATGAATGAGTTAAAGTGGCTTATTTATTATATTATATGTTTATTGGTTAAATATATATATATATATATATATATATATATATATATATATATATATATATATATATATATATATATATATATATATATATATATATATATATATATATATATATATATATATATATATATATATATATATATATATATATATATATATATATATATATATATATATATATATATATATATATATATATATATATATATATATATATATATATATATATTATATATATATATATATATATATATATATATATATATATATATATATATATATATATATATATATATATATATATATATATATATATATATATATATATATATATATATATATATATATATATATATATATATATATATATATATATATATATATATATATATATATATATATATATATATATATATATATATATATATATATATATATATATATATATTTATATATATATATATATATATATATATATATATATATATATATATATATATATATATATATATATATATATATATATGTATATATATATATATATATATATATATATATATATATATATATATATATATATATATATATATATATATATATATATATATATATACATATATATATATATATATATATATATATATATATATATATATATATATATATATATATATATATATATATATATATATATATATATATATATATATATATATATATATATATATATATATATATATATATATATATATATATATATATATATATATATATATATATATATATATATATATATATATATATATATATATATATATATATATATATATATATATATATATATATATATATATATATATATATATATATATATATATATATATATATATATATATATATATATATATATATATATATATATATATATATATATATATATAGTGAAACCTCCCAATGTGACCACCTCTTCATTCTGACCACCTCCTTAAATAGACCACTTTTCTACAGTCCCAACACTTTAACCATACAAATTTGATCTAAAAAGTCTCTTTAACCTGACCACCTCTCTATTCTGTTTAGCGACCATTGTATTTGGGGTCATGCGAATTAAATCAACTCCTTTAATATGACCAAAAATATTTTTGATGTGTCATCTTTACGCGCGCCTACCAAAATTTTTTGTATTAGAGTAAACTTGTAAATGAAACGAACGGAAATGACGTATACCTACTTCGTTTGAAAAAAAAGCAAGAAACTCAACAAAAACAATTTTTACTATACATGGCATGCTTTTATGTATATGTATAATAGTAGGGAAAATGAAAAAATTAATTTAATGAATGAAATAGAAACCATCGACATTTCCATCGATCAGAAAAATCAAAAAAAAAATTACGATACGAAATACGAATTACGATTACGAAATTGCATACTCATACGATTAAAAACACAGTCAACAACTGCTGTATATTGCTTTATCACGAGTGACGAGTCTCTAGGCGCTGTTCATCACGTCGGCTATCAATGATCATGTATTCTACTGAATGGGGTTATAATGACATCTCGTTTTTAACATTGAACTGCCAGAGTCTCAGGTCACAGTCAAGCAGGTATGCTCAATTCATTTGGTTTTCGAGACCTGGCTGCGCAATGACGAACTTGTTAATATTCCTACGTTTGAATGCTGTTTTCAGTTCAATAGAGATGGTCAGTGGGCTGCCGGAGTAGCAATTCCGCCAAAAGATCCATAAAATGAGTATAGTGGACACAAATAATTTGCCGTACTTTTTCAAAACCAATATTGACGTAACAAATGGACTGGCGAATGGAACTATGGGCTGTCTAAAGTATATCGAATGCATAGGCATCCTAACCAGGACAACGAGAACGATGAAAACGTCGACAGTAAAAAATGTCAAACGAGTCTGGATGGATTTCGGTTCAAATTCACAAGTTGGCAAGAAGGTCAGGTGGCTTGAAGCTGGATGGGCGCAGAAAACGAATATCGACCGATGTTTGGTGCCCATTTCTAGAAAAAGCTCAACTATTAATCGAAACAACAATTAATGTCAAGCATAAACAACAATTAATGTAAAGCGTCGTACCTTCATGTGCCACCACAATTCATGCATCACACGGTGGTACCTACAACGAGATAGTCAGTATATACTCTTACGATAAAAGACACAGTTAACAAATTGTGTATATTGCTTTAGCACGAGTAACGAGTCTCGAAGGACTGTTCATCACGTCGGCTATCGATGATCATATCGTCTACCATGGACGTAAAAATGGGACCTCAATGGGTCTTCTTCAAAATTAGCTATCGCGCCTAACCACAAATCCGCTTTATCCGTTGTAATGGCGAATTTTGTACGAGATAATAATGACGTCTGGTTTTTAACATTGAACTGTCAGAGTCTTAGGTCATACACATCACCTCGACCTAACTGACACAGTCACGCAAGGATGCTCAATTTTCTTGCTTTTCCAGATCTGCGTTCAGTTCAAGAGGGACGGTGAGTGAGCTGCCGGAGTAACAATATATAAAAATTCAAATAGAATACTCATACCATACAGTCACCTCGCATAAAAAATCATCGTTGGACAAACAATTGGTATGAGCGTAACAACACAACTCATTGATGATATATATACGGCTGAACTTCAGCTTCTCAATGGGAATAAGATGCTTTCTGTAGTTGTATTAACCTCGCCGAATAAATCTTTCGAAGACATAATGAAGTTCATACATTTCGTCCTTGCCCCACATCCTAAAGAATTTCAAAAATTCTCCAAGGAGACTATCATCTTTTGCCGGTGATTATGGGCGGGGATTTCAATATTAATGTTGCTGTTCCTCAAGCTGAACCACTTATAAACTTCCTGCGAGACGAATTCGATTTGCACATGAACTCAGATCGAAATATATTTACTACTAGATATGGGACGACCATATTGTGCAGTTTTTCAATGAAAATTTTTAAAGTTAGAGTCGACAGTATATAATATATCTTATTTTAGCTACCAAAATCCATTTGCGTCGATTATACCGAAAGAGTAATAGACCAATTTAACGATAATAAACAAATGAAAAACTCTGGTTAGTAAAATTGCAATCCTTCTTCCTTCAAAGTAAACTGTACCCACGTACTATACACACGCCATGTTTACACATTTCCTTGAGAGTACTAATGGACTCACTCATTTTTTTTTAATGTAAACAGTCTGTTCTATCCACATTTGATTATCATTAACCCTCGTCAGGCGGCATAGGTACAATTGTACCTTTTCTGTTTTTAAATACTAATAAGTCTTCTTGTAGAAGCCGAAGAGAGTTAAAGATTTGTGAGATCTCTACATTTTAATAATGTGGAAATTCCAAATATTATGTATTTACAAAAATTATGACTACAGTGACGATTTTCATATAAAATATATGAAAGTACAATTGTACGTCAACCGCGTTTTAGCGTAGTAAAATTATGCCGCCAGACGAGGGTTAAACTAATGTAAAATGTGTATGTACATTGAGGTGGTCCTTCTTTGTATGGGGCGGATATAGTAGAGATATCTTGGGTCAATCGAAGTTGGTTTAGAGGTTGCAACTTGAGTGCCAAGTTCGATGAAGGCGGTATTTTCTACAATTTTTCACATTAAAACGAACAGAAAAATGTTTCTCAAGCTAAATAAAGATTGCGGTGAGTGGAAGATATAATTACCTTTCCAAAGCATCAAAGATGTCGAGAGTCGATTGAAGGATAGCGAATTTATTGCCAATTTCCGAACCGAAACTAATAAATAACCCAAATAATAAACGGTTTTTTTTAAATCCAGGAATTTATATTCAAAATTACAAAAAATAAATAAAAAAATAAGAATGAAGTACAACGAGTAAACAAAGGAATGTTTTATGCCATCATAAAATTGATGATGTGAAAACATTCATTACGAAACAACTAGAAGATTTTTTTACACCAAACACTGGCGATATTTTAGAAACTATTCAAGACACAGATTTCTTAAACAAGGATCGGGATATGCGGCCTCAGAATGATAATTTCAAGAAGCAAGAACGGAATGAAGAATATTAGTCAAGTAAAAGTCGTAAATGATATCGCAGAACGTGGTGTTTAAGTTAATTTCTCTCTCTCTCTCTAGCTTTCACATCCCATGAAGGGATTTCGCCGCCTGCAATATGGCCCTCCATCCATCTCGATCCATCGCTCTCGTTATCCAGTTACGACATCCTAATGTTCGTAGATCTTGGTAAATGTACTCGCGGTCTTCCTCTGCGACACACTCCGGCTGGTGTTGGTGAAACACTTTATTTATCATCCGTTGTTGTGGGGACCTTATAACGTGGCCGAGCCATCTCACTCGATTGGATTTGATGAATACGATGATATCGCTGCCTCCGAGAAGTTGCTTTATTTCGTGATTTATACGAATCAGATATTCGTTGTTCGCAACTTTAATTGGACCAAAGACTGAGCGGATGACCTTCTTTTTGAAGGTAGATAACAATCTATAGTCGTTAGAGGTCATGGTCCAGCTCTTGCTTCCGAAAGTCAGCACATGTCTAATGAGCGCTTTATAAAGTGCGAGCTAACACGACTGCGATAGATATTTCGAGAGCAATAATCTTGACTGGGCGTAGAAAACTCGTTGTCCGGCAGCGATTCCGGCTTTTATTTCTGCCTACATATCATTCAGCGATGTTATAACTGACCCGAGATATTTAAAGTTTTCGACGCTATCAAAACTGTGGTCGCCAATTCCGAGATTTTCCATAGAGATGTTCCTAGGTGTTAAGTTAATACAAGGTTATAATAATAAATTATCAAAAAATTAAGATGGCATCCAATATTTACTACAAGTTGTAAATGACTACAAACAAAAGTTTGCAACATATACCAAAACATCCTTATTGGGTAGAAAATCAACTTAGATTGAATCTTTTCATCATAAAAACTAATTCATAATATCATTGTATAGAAGAAACATTATGCATTTATAATAAAAAAAAAATAGTAATAATTTGTCTTGTTTTAGAATTTTGGAAATCTGGCAATAATTTCGGTATTTGTTAACTGATTTTCGATACCTTTGATATTTTGGAAGGGTAATTGTCTTTGTCTCTTCTACTCACCACAGTGTTCTCAGCCTAAGAAAAATGTTTAAATTACTTTTCTGTTCGTTTGACAGTGAAAGATTAAAATAATGCCCTTTTTATGGATCTTCGCGCTCAAGACACGATCTCTAAACCACTTTCGTTTCGATCGACTCAATGTTTTTTCTGTATAAGTTTAAGCGTAACCTCATACTTCTAAGGGGTGTCCCGTCAGATGTTGCAACTTTCGAAAATAAGGTCCATTCTACTCTAATGTACATACATATGTTTGTTTTCTTTACCATTTGTCACAACTTCTATAAACAGACCAAACACCAGAAATATAATTTTGGTCACTATTCAGAGAAGTTTCTTCATACCGACCACCTCCATAAAATGACCAGAAATTTACAGTCCCGTAGGTGGTCGCTTTCAGGAGGTTTCACTGTATATATATATATATATATATATATATATATATATATATATATATATATATATATATATATATATATATATATATATATATATATATATATATATATATATATATATATATATCGCACTATCCATTCAAAATAACTCTAAGTCAAAAACTTCATTTTTCAGGAAATCACTTTTTCTTTGAAAAATCTATTGGAAGCTCATAGTAAATTTAATATTGTATACAGGGAGGTCACGTGGAACAAATCTAACTTGAAACATCGATAGAGATTGGTCCATAAATTTCTAAAATGCAATACTTCAAAAAGACACCAACTAGTACTTATAGTCTTTTTGAATGGATAGTGCGATATATATATATATATATATATATATATATATATATATATATATATATATATATATACAGTGAAACCTCCCGAAAGCGACCACCTACGGGACTGTAAATTTGTGGTCATTTTTTGGAGGTGGTCGGTATGAAGAAACTTCTCTGAATAGTGACCAAAGTTGTGTTTCTGGTGTTTGGTCTATTTATAGAAGTTGTCACAAATGGTAAATAAAACAAACATATGTATGTACATTAGAGTAGAGTGGACCTTATTTTCGAAAGTTCCATCATCTGACGGGACACTCCCTTGAAGTGTGGGGTTACGCTAAAACTTAAACAGAAAATACATTAGGTCGATCGAAAGTGGTTTAGAGATCGTGCCTTGAGCGCGAAGTTCGATAAAAATGGCATTCTTTCAATCTTTCACTTTCAAACGAACAGAAAAGTTATTTAAACATTTTTCTTAGGCTGAGAAAACTGTGGTGAGTAGAAGAAACAAAGACAATTACCCTTTCAAAATATCAAAGTTATCGAAAATCAGTTAACAAATAGCGAAATTATTGCCAAATTTCCAAAATTCTAAAACAAGACAAATTATTACTACTTTTTTTTATTATAAATGCATAATGTTTCTTCTATACAATGATATTATGAATTTGTTTTTATGATGAAAACATTCAATCTAAGTTGATTTTCTACACAGTAAGGATGTTTTGGTATATGTTGCAAACTTCTGTTTGTAGTCCTTTACAACTTGTAGTAAATATTGGATGCCATCTTAATTTTTTGATAATTTATTATTATAATCTTGTTTTAACTTAACACCTAGGAACATCCATATGGCAAATCTCGGAATTGGCGACCACAATTTTGATAGCGTCGAAAACTTTAAATATCTCGCGTCAGTTATAACATCGCTGAATGATCTGCAGGCAGAAATAAAAGCCGGAATCGCTGCCGGACAACGAGTTTTCTACGCCCAATCAAGATTATTACGATCGAAACATCTATCGCAGTCGTGCTAGCTCGCACTTTATAAAGCACTCATTAGGCCTGTGCTGACTTTTAGAAGCGAGAGCTGGACCATGACCTCTAACGACTAGATTGTTATCTACCTTCGAAAGGAAGGTCATCCGCTCAGTCTATGGTCCAATTAAATTTGCGAACAACAAATATCGGATTCGTATAATTCGCGAAATAAAGCAACTCCTTGGAGACAGCGATATCATCGGATTCATCATATCCAATCGAATGAGGTGGCTCGGCCACGTTACAAGGTCCCCACAACAACGGATGATAAATAAAATGTTTCACCAACACCAGCTGGAGTGCGTCACAGAGGAGACCTCGACTACGCTGGCATGACGACATTTACCAAGATCTACGAACATTATGATGTCGAAACTGGAGGACGAGAGCGATGGATCGAGATGGATGGAGAGCCATATTGCAGGCGGCGAAATCTCTTCATAGGATGTCAAAGCCAGAGAGAGAGAGAGAAAAATTAACTTAACACCACGTTCTGCGATATCATTTACGACTTTTACTTGACTGATAATCTTCATTCCGTTCTTGTTTCTTGAAATTATCATGCTGAAACGTTGGTGTGTTTGGTGTAACAAAGTGTTTGGTGTAACAAAGTCTTCTAGTTGTTTCGTAATAAATGTTTTCACATCATCAATTTTATGATGGCATAAAACATTCCTTTGTTTACTCGTTGTACTTCATTCTTATTTTTTTATTTATTTTTTGTAATTTTGAATATAAGTTCCTGGATTTAAAAAAAACCGTTTATTATTTGGTTTATTTATTAGTTTCGGTTCGGAAATTGGCAATAAATTCGCTATCCTTCAACCGACTCTCGACATCTTTGATGCTTTGGAAAGGTAATTATATCTTCCACTCACCGCAATCTTTATTTAGGCTGAGAAACATTTTTCTGTTCGTTTTAATGTGAAAAATTGAAGAAAATACCGCCTTTATCGAACTTGGCACTCAAGTCGCAACCTCTAAGCCAACTTCGATCGACCCAATATTTTTTCTATATAATTCCTTAGCAAAACCTCACATTTCTAGAGGGTGTCCCGTTAGATATCTTTACATTTTTTCCGCCCCATACAAACAACGACCACCCCAATGTACAAACACATTTCACATTAGTTTAATGACAATCAAATGTGGATAGAACAGACTGTTTACATTAAAAAAAATATTTTTGGTCATATTAAAGGAGTTGATTTAATTCGCATGACCCCAAATACACTGGTCGCTAAACAGAATAGAGAGGTGGTCAGGTTAAAGAGAATTTATAGATCAAATTTGTATGGTTAAAGTGTTGGGACTGTAGAAAAGTGGTCTATTTAAGGAGGTGGTCAGAATGAAGAGGTGGTCACATTGGGAGGTTTCACTTCGCCTTAGTATTGCACATCAAATTATATTGTCTTAGACATGATTTAATACACAATCACTTAGTATTATCATTGTTAATAGCACATTTTATGATCACATTTGAAATCGTTATAACGAAACTTATTTTTATTGTAAATAGATTTTACAAAAAAAAATCAAAACACAGACTTTTAACCAATCAATTGCAGAAAAACTAGAAGATATGCGATACTCTCGGCATACCGATTTACTTTAATTATACATATCTTGATTTTCAAACAATTCTCATATAAAATTTAAATAATTGACTAATGAATTCTAGGTAACACTCATTTTTCTTGGTTTTTTTTTTCACTATTTCCTTATAATAATTTTAAGTAAAACAAAAAAAAATCTTTCGTCTTCATATATCGAAATCAAACCAAAAACTGTCTAAAAATTCCAAAAAAAATTTTCATTTTTCTAAAAAAATCCAACTAGAAAAAAAAATCGCGCAAGAAAACCTGTCTCAATTTTGCTAAATCACTTCTCAATTTTGCTAAATCTTCATTCCCAACTGTTCGATCCGTTGTCTGCTTTATCAACGAATCGATACTATTTGCTTAATCAATTTAATATTCATCAACTCCGAATTATCATTAACTAGTCAATATTTAGGAAGCGCTAAAACCGAACTCGACCATTTAAATTACTGGTTACACTTAATCAAAGATCGATTGTAGCGTCGAAATCGTTACAAGATACTAAATGATAAAAGATAAGAAGTCGGCCATAATGGCGTAATTAGGTTAGGTATACGATATACAAACCTACTCTAAATTTATGCGGACCGGTTGATCATGATTAAAAAAATTCTTGACTACGAAAATGACTACATTACAGTCAACATACACAATTTCTGTGAATAAGACATGATAATTAGTAAATTTAAAAATCGCAAAACTAAACGTGCTAAGCCTTTTAAAGATTAAGACATATCCAAATCCTTTCGGGCCGGGCAAAGAAATACATATAAAATTGTGATTAATATAGTGCATGTAAGTGCATGCAAGTTCATAACCAAAATCTAAGATGTAACAACATCACCTGAAAAGTTCCCGGTCTAACAAAAAAAAACACAAGATTTTTTGGGGAACATACATTTTATTCATCAACATAATTTCTTTCTACATATAGCGATACAATTAGTCCATCGCCTCTCAAAGATTTCCATGCCTTTTTTGTAGAACGAGTTATCTTTGTCTTCAAAATAAGCTTCAGTTTCGGTGAACATTTCTTCATTGGAGTCATTTCTCTTTCCCTGGAGTTTTTTTTTGAGGCTGGAAACAAGTAATGTCTGTCTGCCCCGATTCTGAAGATAAGACTACAAAAATTTACTAATTTACAAAAATGCCACTGTCAATCATCTCAGATTTTTTTCTGCGTCTTTTGATATATAATCTAAGTTTTGTTGACTGATATCGTCGCAATGGTACCAAAACTTTTGCGATTTTTCCGAATATTGTTTACTTTGTAATGCCATAGCGGAAAATCTAGAGTAAAAATGAAAAAAGCCACCGTCAATTTTCCTAGAAAGCTTCAATTAAAATTTTAAGACATAAATGTTGGCGATCGGTTGGTTAGTTTTTATGCTATGGTACCACGAAAAGTCGTGTTTTTTGCAAAATACATGAATCATGCACTCTCTTTGTTTTGAAAATAGTGGTACTTTTTCTAAACAAAATAAAAATTTAAAACAATGTTGAGTATCAGTTTTAAACATTTTGTGGTATTGTAGTCAATATAGTTTGTCAATATACACAATTAGGTGAAATTTTGTAATAATTGAGAAAATGGGTCGCCACACAAGTATTGAAACAATTAGTTATTAAACACTTTATAGGTGACGAATCTCAAAGAAAATGTGCAGAAATGGTGAAAAAGTTTCTCTACTGCATATTATTGAATGCCTCATTTATCAACACCGGTTTGAAAATAAGCCTAGAAAAGCGCACAATAAAATATTTTCCATAAAGATTGTCGATAGCTTGTCCACAATAAAAGGAAACCCCAAATTAAGTGCTCCAAAGTGAGCCGAGGAAACTGAAAAATATTTACATAAAGAATGCCATCCAGAAATAATACGCAGAGTATTAAGAAAATCAAATTTCCACGGTAGAACAATGCTGAAAAAGCCATACACCAGTGAAGTTAATCTGCCTAAATTTGCCCAAGACCATAAAAACAAATATGGAACATTCTGATGAACATCATTAATTGATTAGTTGGAACATCATTAATTGATTGGTTGGAAACACAAGCACAAAAAGCAAATAGCTATGCATATAACAAATATATAATAATTATGTAATGATAAATAAAATAAAATGAAAACAAAAACTCCTCTGATTTTGTAAATTGTTTCTTCGTAACCAATCCATACATACCCAACGGCTAACATAGACACAGCTAAAACCATATAACAAACTATACGCATAACATTTTCGGTGTTTATTAATATGTATATCCCGCTATACACCTCCAATACTAATCTCCATGCAAAATATATAATGTACGAGTAAATATATATATACCAAACAAAAGGTAAAATTCAGAATTACCAGCAAAAAAAAAACAAAAATGATCGTCTCAAAACCACAACAAAAATTGTTAAGCGAGTGTAACAAAAAAACAACGGAATTGGAACCCCTTTCTCGCGCAAACAATACTCGAATGTCACACTAGATGAGAATATTAGTACTTTACACCTTTATGAGTTATAAAATATGGTTAAAATGTTTATATACTTATAAAATTTATTTGGAAAATGTATGTATTAATAATTAAAATATATATTTGTTAAAACAATTAGAATAAATGAACAACACTTATCTTATACATCCTTTGGAACCAAAAGTCATACATATTGAAGGTTTACGTACAATGCGTATGATGCATTCAAGCAACGGTATCAAAATATGTACATATATATAAGTGAAAATTGTTGCGTACATATTCTACACCAATGCAAACGCACCATACACAAATTATTCAGGTAGATTCAATATAGATCTTCTATTCTCAATATCTTCTATTCTTCTTGTGTATGAAAATTATTAAATGGCGAAATAGAAGGAAAAAATAGAAGAATTTATATTCCATATTAAAAATAAACAAATTTTTTGATTTTTTCGCTTAGATTTTTACTAATAGCAGAAGACAGAAAACTGCAACTTTTATGACAAGAATAAATACATTTGTTTGATTTTTATCAAAAGCGGGTTGTGTTCTGATTAAAATGAACTTTTGTTTAATGCGAAGTGAAAGAATCCGCCAAAGCGAATTGCGATCTAAGTAAATTTATTAATTATTTAATAAAAATTAATTAAATTAATTTTTTAGACAAAAACTAAAAATGAGACTGAAGGATATAAGAATAAACGAGGATCCCTTTCAGCTTCCTGATATTGTATTCCGCTAGTAATTTCGACCGCAAAAGGGAAATGTTGTGACACTGGTAACCGATTTAGTAGCAAAATTACGCTTCAACTCAATACCATAAAAAAAATTACATTTTAATTTTTATTTAAAATAAAAATTTATCACAAATTACATGTGGCCAGTTTTGTTTTTGGGTAATAATACATTTTTGACATTATAGCAAGAGCAAGAAAATAAAATCGATTTCGAACTTTCGATGTTAAAAATAGAAGATTAGAATCCTACTGCTTCAATGAATAGCAAAATACGAGATTCTTCTATTTTTGATTTATTCTGTTTGAGTGAAGAAGATTTTTCAAGAAGAATAGAAGAATTCATTGCATCGACGTGAATATAAATATACAATATGTAAAACTTTTCACTTTACTTAAAACACACAAATTATTATTAATATTATTATTTATTTATATATGCACATATATTAGTAAATTAATTAATTAATTTAAACACATTTAAATCATTTATTTATTTACTTATTTCGAGGAGACAAAAACACGTCTTTCCTCGACGACGATCAATCGCCGACCAGACGGAAGAAACTATGTACGGAGAAAAACTAATACGGACTACGGAGCTAGCGCCAATTTACGAAGCACTGTTAAACACGGTGGAGGTCATATTATGTCATGGTCTTGTATGCCGTTTTGCAATTTGAACAAACAAAAATGTATATTTAAACATATTAAACAGAAATTTGAAGGAAAGTGCTGAAAAGTTAAATATTAAGGATCATTTTCGGTTCTACCAAGACAATGATTTGAAACACAAATCTTGAACTGTTCAAAGTTTGCCCCTTTGAAATACTCCTCCTGCAATGAAAACACCTGTCCAATCACCAGGCATCAATATTATTGAAAACTTATGTTTTTAACTTGAAAGAGGAATCAAAAAACATGAAATGATAATTGCTGCGTTCCATTGGCGTTAGTAAACTACTCGCAAGTACTTCTAGCTACTCATAACTACTCAATAAAAATTTTTGTGTCTTATGTTTTACTTCTAACTAGCAAATCTGCGTTCCATTGAACATCTACTCACAAGTACTTGCAAGTACTTTGCTAACGCCAATGGAACGCGGCAAATGTAGCGAACTTAAAAAAGGCATTGTTAGAAGAGTGGAGTAAAATAACTCCAGAGTACACGAAAAGACCGTAGATTCGATGACAAAAAGACCAAATATTAATAAATTAATTATACATTGTGATAATATTAGTTACAAACTTATCCATTAATTTTTTACAGAATTTTTAAAACTGCACCATTTTAGATGTGACATGTCTTTACGTAGAAATTTTGATTTTTGATACTATTTTGTTATAAATTGAATTTTTTATTTGTTTCGTTCTATGAAATTAACAATTAATGCTGAAGCTTATAATAAATGTAAATTAAAAGTGGATATTTATTGTTGTTTTTGGATATTTACTTTAAAAAAAATAAAAATTGCTTGTATCATTTTGACTGTGACCCACTGTATATAATTGAAAAATATCTTAAAGATAACGGCACTGCTCGAGCTAGTAGAAGTAACATTGGTTTCGAGTTCAATCAAATAGCAAATTTAGATAAATGGTATCAATATTGGCAAAGGGGACCCACTATAATTTCAATTCGTTCGGGTTGGTTATTGCCGTTCGGATTCCACGAAGCTCTAGTTTATTTCTGACAGCCAGGCGGAATTGATCGTCGAACCAATCTCTGCGGGGCCTTAGAGGTCTTCCTCCGATGGTATTTTGCGCCGCGGAGGGACTTCTTCGTTGTTACTGTGCCGGTGTAAATAGTTAGTGACAGCTAGTTGGTAACTGTGCAGTGACGCTTGGTCTTTTAAAGTATCAACATTCCATGAACGGTCTTTTGTGCTTGTCTATTGAATGTAGGTGACAGTTTGCACTTATATTTGAATATGGCAAGTACATGATCGTTGTCCATGTCTGCACCTCTATTTATTTATTTATTTATTTTTATACAATTTAGAATTTTGCAAAACCGCACACCCCATTTGGAGCATTAAAGCTCATTCATAATGAAGGTGCAATTCATAGTTTTCTCTAAAAGTTTTATGTGCAATTTACAAGGTCAATTATAAAATGGATGTAACTCATAGCTCGATTTATTATCGTCTTCAAAAGTTTGCAGTTGCTCTGAATTGCACCAGAAACATGCACGATCGACATGCATATAGCCATTTCGTGATAACCAGCCAAGCAGCAAATACAAAGAATTTGTGCCAATAGGTATATGAGGCCAAGCATTACCTCTGTAAGATCTAACGTCTGATATGCTGGTGGAATGTCTCTTAGGTAGTACGGTGTTCGGAATACAATACAAATAAAGTAAGTACAGTTAATGAATGGGCGCTCAAACAAACCTATCGAAATAACCACTGTAAGAATGTTTATGTATTTGTTGGCCATTATAGTGAATCATTTAAAAAAATTGTTAAAAACCTAAATTTTGACAGAAAACTTTTATTTGTTCATTAGAAAGGGAAACCGACCAAACGACAGAGTGGTTAAAGTTTGGCGTTTGGATCGGAAGGTACTGGGTTCGAATCCCGAAACTCATGGGCCGACACATCTTCCATGCCAGTATAGGCCGGCATGGAGCTATGCAATGGTGATAAAATCGAACCTATATAGCCGTACGTCCTCGATTTGGCAAGCAATGCGTAAAATAGGACATGAAAAGCGAACCGCGAAAGAGTTGGGAGTGCTTCAGACCAGGAAAGGATTGCATACATAAAACATTGCAGAACCCAGAACAGATTGCATAC
The DNA here is from genome assembly GCA_932526605.1 of Nephrotoma flavescens. Lineage (NCBI taxonomy): Eukaryota > Metazoa > Arthropoda > Insecta > Diptera > Tipulidae > Nephrotoma > Nephrotoma flavescens. The sequence continues at coordinate 169,270,014 of OW052221.1, read as the reverse complement.
TACAAATAATGGAAAGTAAAAAAATTATTCAAAAAATTTGATTTTTCTGTCAAATTTATAATTTTTAACAATTTGTTTTTACTGATTCACTAACGGCCTTAGACACCTTACTGTACAAATTGATAGCACTCTCCAAAATTGTATCCCATACACTTGTACCTAGTATTCCATTCCAGTGAGCGTTACATTTTATGTCACTATAATACATTATTTACAACGGCTGACCAGCAATATTTAACCTTCGATTTGACTTATGCCAGTTTTCGAGTTTCCATTTAGTTTATTACGGTATCCTCAAATGAAGAGGTGGTGCAGTCAAAAGTCGTTTGGTAGAGTAACGCACGTAATTTTTGACATGGATGGATTGCTATTAGGTAATTTCAAAATACACTTCACAATTGCGACCAACATAATTTCAATTATGTATATTAATTCATTAAAATGTATTACAAAACGATTTAAACTTCTTACAGATACAGAGAAAATTTATGAAAAAGTAATGGAAGAAATCGCCCATATGTATTATAAACCATTTCCATTAGAATTACGGCTTAAATTATTGGTTGTTACCTATCAGGACACAGCAAAAATTGTTGTTCGAGATTTAAAATTGCCAATAAATGAAAGCGAATATTTAAAGTTATTTTTTGATATTTCTAGCCCTCTCTTGAAAAAACCGGAACTTATGAAGGGTATGTTTTATTGATTTTTTTAGACTAATCAGTCCGTAACAATTTAAGTTGTACTCAAATAGAACCATTTACTGATCCTCAATTTTTTTCATTCAACTAGATTACTACTTAAGCTCATTTTTAAAAATAATTTAACTTTTTATTTAATTAGATCATGCCATTTCAGACGAAATGTTTTTTTTTAAACCAGTTCAACCGTTAAACGCGGAAGTTTGTAATTTTGATTTTAAATATGGTCATCAGGATAAAAAACTTAATAAAAATTATTATTTTTTCTTGTTTTAGGTGCGGAATACCTATTGCAGCATTTACATAAACATAAAATACCATTAGCCCTAGCCACTAGTGACAGTATTGATTTGGCCGCAATGAAAACAAAATATCATACAATTTTATTTGACGTTTTCGACCATAAAGTGTATGGCTCAAGTGACCCCGAGGTTAAAAATGGAAAACCAGCACCCGATATATTTTTAGTAGCAGCGTCACGTTTCTCCGCCAAGCCGAATCCGAAGAAATGTCTGGTTTTTGAAGATGCACCAGGAGGCGTGGAAGGCGCTATTGTAGCTGGCATGCAATGTGTTATGGTACCGGAAGCCAATTGTCCCGAAGATCAACGAAAATTAGCAACCGTAGTTCTGAAATCTTTGGAAGATATAAAGTTAGAACCCTTTGGTCTTCCACCGCTTTAGATTTTGCTACACTAAACGCATTTTTTTATAAAATAGTAACTACCAGCTGACCTGTGACTGAATAATCAGTCACGTGATTGCATTTTATTGAATTTTTGATTAAGAAATGATAAAGAAGATTTTTTAAGATGTAAATTTCATGCACTTTTATCAAAAATAAAGTAAATTCATATACGCTATTAAATATTTAATAAGAAATGTACAAGAGGATAATAAAATATGAATTTACATTACAACTTACATGCGTAGAATCTTTACAAAAACAACATTCTTTGTCGTGATACGCCCGTCCCGATCAACTAATTGATCGCTTGTCTCAACCATAAACACCTTGAGTCCGCTAAATGAGCGGCATCGTGAAAAGCCCACATACAGCTGACCGTGTGTAAATACGAGGGCCAGCAAGTACACTACTACCTTCTTCAAGCCTTGACTCTTGTTGATGGTTATGTAATACGCGAGCTGGACCGGAAATTGGAGGCGAGACATTTTAAATGAGAAGGTGCCTTCCGAGCGTGAGAGCTTCATGCTTGGGATGAGAACGCGCTCGCCTTTTAAGAAGCCAGTCAGCAAATCACATTCCAGACTGTAGCGGTTTATTTTTGCGACTCGCATGCGTGTTCCATTGATAAGACCCTTGCTAGTGTTTAGATTTCTCATCAAAAAAACGATCGCGTTTACCGTTAGCTGGATGGCATGGCGCGGAAGTCCGGACCCTTCAATCTTGTTGAGAAACGACGGATAGGCGGAGTTTCTCATTCATGTCGTCACTCTCAACTTTATCAACACTAAGTTTGACTTTTTGTCCGCCGGGCAGGAGGTCAAGCACCTGTTGAGTGATTAGCGCGCAATCATCATTCTTGGGTTCAAGGATGGCGCACTCCTCGATGGTTCCCTCGGCTAGTGTTGTGTTGACGTCAACATACACGAAATCACCATACACTGAAACTGCGCGCCGGAAGTGTGATCGATTCGGTTCGAGCATTGCCGTTTCCAACAGAAAGCAAGTATTGCGCAAACTTGTCCTGCGTATGTTCTTGGTGACTGTAAACTTGTTTACCAATTTCCAAAGCGGGTTCAACTTGATGGTCGATTCGCAAGTTCGCGCGTGTCCCGCCTTTGGCAATACAGGCAAGCACTATCGGAAGTCACCACACATGAGGATGTTTTTTCCAGCGAAACACCCTCTTCCGGCTTTCCTCTGTACAAATCTCGTAATAGTCTGAGATCAATCATAGGATTGTGAGCGCTGCCCCTTGCATGATGCTGGCCTCATCTATCATGATGAGTCGCGCGCTTTTCATCTTTGCAGCGTGCGAGGAGTTTGGCTTCATTGATGAAACTGATGACTCATCCATTGGAACCGGCAGTTTGAAAATGTTATGTAGCGTACGCCGACCTTCCATCAAGCTCGTGGCGATTCCAGTGAAGATGGGGTTTCAGATTCGAACGCGCTTCGGACCTCATTAATGACGCGCTTCTGGTCTTCATTTGCACTCGCATATATGTTGTCGAAACGCGCCATTTCTAAACATTAAAATCTCAAAATGGAAAAGCACACAAATGCCGAGGCGTGGCACTTTAATCTAAATATTTAATAAAAAATGTACAAAAGGACCGCTGTATTTGTGTGTTATTTTCCTTTGTATATGAATAATCTTGACGTTTCTCAAAATAAATTTCGTATTAAAAACATAACCAAAACTAATGTACTTATGTAGATTATATAGTCGATTTACCACCACACAAAAAGCAGATACACGTCACGCTAGTTCGAACATGAAATTAAGAGCTTAGTAAATTATCCCGTTACGAAATATACTGGGACACAAATCAACCACATATCGGGACGAAACTTCCCACTTAACCTTTTCTCATAAATTAAGAGATAACATGACTTTTGCCTGAAATCGGACGGAAATGATTATTCCAAACTTTACATAGATATTATGTTTGTGTAAGTATTAAGGAAAGGTCAATCTTTGTCATGACCGTATAGTGTCATGACAAAATTGTATTTTTACACTCACAACTATTAACACCAAAATGTATGTAAAATCATTTTATGTTCTCTGTTTTAATTGACAGTCGAATACAAAATCTACTCATTTTTTAGTCACAAACAAACATATTTTGTCATGACATTCTGGCGTCGTGATTAATATATAATATGTACAGTATAGGAAAAACGTTTCTTGGCTGTTACACCTATTTCCCGTGCACGTTCCTTAATAAAACATATTGTTACGATTTTGCCTTGTCACTCAAGGTTCGAATCACTGGATTGTGAATAAATACAACTGCTTCAAATTTGAACTCACACAATTTATTTACACAACACAATTTATTATACAACACAAAATTAACAATTAATTATTACAATTATAACACACTTTTTAATTATCACTTTAATAATCGCTTTAATAATCACTTTAATAATCTCTTTAATAATCTTTCTATTTAACCTTCACTGTATCACGTTTAAAATAAAACTCAGCATTCCACGTCAACGCGCGCCTTTATATACCAAAATATTTGTTTCCAGAATAATCCTAAATGCGCATCGAGCAAATATGTTAGTATAGAAATGACGCCTAAATGTTGAGTATAAATCATAAATGCATCGAACAATTAATGAAATTAAGTTATTCTATTCTAATCCAGGTGCCACCGTAACACTACCCCCCACCTAAGCCTGTTCGTCCCGAACAGGATCCAAATCACCTCCTCTGTAGAGCGCCAAGCGCTCTAAATGCACCACCTCTACGAATATCCCGATCTGGCCCTTCACCTCTTCTATCACGATCATCACCACCCCAATGTGTATCACGATCATCACCTCCAGGTCTCATTTCACGATCATCTGCTCTTCTCACTCATATCGCGATCATCTCCACCGTGGCGAATTTCACGATCTTCAGTAGGACGTCTCATATCACGATCATCACCTCCTCGTCGGCCATCACGATCATCAGGACCTCGACGAATGTCGCGATCGTCTCTATCGTCGCAGCGTGGATCTCGTACGTCATCTTTCCTATCATCAGATCTCCATCGGTCTCCTCCCGGCGTAGCTGAACCTGTCGAGGCTGCCGCTGATTTAGGCGCATCGTCACGACTAAATCCTCCACCACTGTAATCGCCGGTGATTCGCCATGCATATCTTTTTGGTTCATTTTCTAAAGTTTGAGCACGACGCCAATCAGGACCTCCTGTATCACATTCCGCCCCTTTACGCCAAACATCTTGCTCAGTGCGTTTTGATAATTGTAACTTTTCCCTTTCTTCCTGTATTTTTCTTTCAACTTCTTCTTCTTTAGCTCGTTGTTTTTCGGCTTGTATCTTAAGTTTCTCAAGTTCGGCTTCCTTTATCTTTGCTTTTCGTTCACGCTCAACTCTTTCTTCTTGTCTGCGCTTCTCTTCTTCTTTTTCCTTCAACCATTTAGCGTTAAACGCAGCCAATTTTTCCGGATATAGTGAATTTTGTTCGGTACGCAGTTTATCTAAGAACGCGTCCCGATCCGAGTACATTCGTTGAAAACGTTCCTGTTGCGCTACAGCATTCCTCCGTTCAGCTATCGCGGTCTCTATACGTGTAAGTTCCTCTTTCGCCTGTTCCAAGCGTTTCATAGGAGATGGCAACCTTGCTCGTTTCTTCTTAATCTCCCAACAGTCCCGTGAGATGTGACCCATTCTATCACATACCCAGCATTTAATCCTGCCACTTCCATCTCTGAACCTTGGTGTAGCTCGCGCAGTGTCTATTCTGGAATAAATCTCCACTCGACGAATTTTCATTGCTGGTTTGATGATGGTTTGCGCAGTTTCGTTTGTTAACGCACAAGCGATGGTTTCCGTGAAAGTTGCCTTAGGTGACAACATCACCGCTCTGCGCGTCTCAGGATTTCGAATACCGTCAATGAATGCATCTATTTTAATTCGCTCCATGTAATCGGCCGACATATTTGAATGTGCTAAATGCGCGAGCCGCTCAATTGCCGATGAAAATTCCTGTAGCGATTCTCCTCCTCTTTGGTATCGACACTTCAATTCCATGCGATAGATTTCTCGCTTATGGTCACTTCCATATTTTCGATCTAGCGCCTTCATAATTCCGATGTAAACGTTCCGTTCTTGCTCGGGAATGATTTGTAGTGTTTCCGCCGCTTCGCCTTTAAGAGCCACAATTAACGCTCCAACACGTTGTTCTTCAGTCCACTGATTTTGCTTAATCGCCGTTTCGAATTGGAACTTAAAAATGCTGAAGGATGTTGTTGAACGAATTTCCGAAAGTATTGACATCCAATGTTGCAATTCCTTCCAGAATCCAAATCCAAATTAGACTTTCGAATTATTGTATCAAATCCAGTGAAATACAATAAAACTACCAGTCGTAACACACTGTATATCTTGAAACTGATCCTTTCAGTTCAAGAGTTTATTGCAAAGAGAACATTTTACATTTTTTCTTTTACAATTTTTTACAAACTTAATTTATAAAAATCTAAATTATAATTTATAAACATTTTATAAAATTGTATAAAAAATTTGGTGAAAAGTGCGCTAAGTTTAAATTAATTATAACAGAAATACTATACTAGTATATTAAAATGAGTATCAAACGCACTCTCTATACCGAACACTAAATGGTATAATCTATTACATTTTTACTTATAATTTAACAGCTGTGTTTATGTTTACTTGTCAATATTTACAGTTTGGTTTTGTTTTGTTTATCAAAAAGTATATAACATTAAATTTAGTTTATATTAATTAATAAATAAATTATATTGTTCTTATTATGAATTAAGTAATGGTAAGTAATCGTAATATATTTATATAATGAACAATTTCCTATTTTAGATAATACGCTGCAAGGCAATGCTGGAGTTGGGCGATCTCGATGCTGGAGTTTAGTGTTTACAAATAAAGTGTATTAAACTAGAAGTTATTGTTGTTGTTATTTATAATTTTAGTGAAATCCTCTAACAGATGTTGTTCCATCAAATGTTGGTGGTTTTATCTTGACTGCATTAACCGTCTGGATCACTTGTTGTGTCGTTCCATTCGCCTTGACATCTTGGAGCTCTTTCTCGAGACGTTTAACTTCCGTTTGAAAATCTTGTTTAACCAATTCAAATTTTTGATGAACCGTCCCTTTAACATTTTGAATTTGTTCGTGTACTTCTGTTTGCAGTTTTTCCACTTTACCGTGTAATGTAGAAGATAACTCCAGAAACTTCTCGTCCATTTTCTTTTGACCAACTTCTATTTGGTTTTTAATGTCCGCTCCTTGTTGCTCCATTTGTACCATCTTCTGTTTAATGTCTGCTCCTTGTTGCTCCACTTGTAACATCTGCTGTTTCATTTGATGTTTAATGTCCGCCCCTTGTAGCTCCAACTGTTGTCCCATCATTTGATTCATAGCAGCCATCAACTGCGATAAATCGAAACTTCCGGACGGGTTTTGTGTTGTTCCGACCACCATTTGTACGTCGCCTTCTTTCTTATCCATACTGATCTCGTCCGTTTTTTCCTCCTCGAAATCATACACGTCTGGATTTAAACCTTACTTCTCCATGGCCTCACGTAGTCGCTCCACCAAACTAGCTTTTGTGCCTTCACTGGCCAAACCTCGCTGTTTCAGCTGCTCCTTTAATTGCGCAAGCTTTAATTCGTAGAGTATCATTTTCTTTATTATTCACAATCCCACCGCTGTCACCAATTGTTACGATTTTGCCTTGTCACTCAAGGTTCGAATCACTGGATTGTGAATAAATACAACTGCTTCAAATTTGAACTCACACAATTTATTTACACAACACAATTTATTATACAACACAAAATTAACAATTAATTATTACAATTATAACACACTTTTTAATTATCACTTTAATAATCGCTTTAATAATCACTTTAATAATCTTTCTATTTAACCTTCACTGTATCACGTTTAAAATAAAACTCAGCATTCCACGTCAACGCGCGCCTTTATATACCAAAATATTTGTTTCCAGAATAATCCTAAATGCGCATCGAGCAAATATGTTAGTATAGAAATGACGCCTAAATGTTGAGTATAAATCATAAATGCATTGAACAATTAATGAAATTAAGTTATTCTGGTTATTGAACAATTAATGAAATTAAGTTGTTCAGGTGTCACCGTAACAATATATTCTGCATATACATGAAAAAATACCGTTCACCTGATATATGTTTCATTAAGATACGCGCACGGGAAATAGGTTAAAAAGGGAGCACAAACTAAAAAATAAGCGTATTAATATATAAGATACTTAAGCTTCGAAGTTAGTTTTACTCCAATGACATATGTATTAAGGATTAAGCGGACAATACCTAACTTAGTAAATTGCGGTTTTAAGAATCTTTATACAGCAACGAAATATTCAGCTAATCAAACGTGCATTCGCTAATAACCAACAAACTTTCATATTATCCCATCTTGTTATGTATACAACGCGAGTTCGTTCATACATAACAGCAGTCATCCGACGGTATTTCCGGGTTGGGTAGGGTTGACGATACCTGCAAATCAATCAAGAGTCTTTATTTACAATATCTTAAAAATGCAAGTATGACACCATCTTGTCTAAAGATACAAGAATATACGATTAATGTTGACGTTTAAATCAGTACAATAAACCATTTTATTATTTTATTGATATTTAAGAGTGTTTTACTCGGCTTCTCCACCTGTTATTTGAATACTATTGCAATCTATTTTCTCTTTCTATCAAAAATTGCCAAGATAGAGTCTGGTGTGGTAAACTTGCTATAATTTGACGTTAATAAATCATTCTTTTGTCGTCTTTTGTCATCATTTTTTGTATGAAACCAATTAAAAAATTTAGTAGACGCCGTATTGAAATAGAAGAAACGTCTAAATATGCATACTATATACATGCTATCTAGTTCTGCCGACATAGCAAGTATTCATAGCATACAGATAGCATATAAATATTACTGCGAGTCTCCAATTGTCATTTGATCAAAATTTCATAGCATAACTAGATAGCAATAGCAGGTGGAGAGTCCATGTTAACTAAAAGTAGGTTATGCAGGCAGGCTCGGTAAAGGACTAGAAACACAAAGCGCGGCGTGCCAAATTTCAAATGTTCCATACAAGTCGACGCGCATATCCGTTCACACCAAAAGCGGCGCGGCGATTTTTTTGTTTTGGATAATTTTGGACTTTTGTTTTATTAATCTTTAATATTGATAAATAATATGAGTGCATACGTGAATGTCGAATACTGTTCAAGCCGACTCGCTCCAGCCGAATAATGTCGATAATGCAGATTCGGCTGACTATTAAAATGCCAACCGAAAAATGTCGATAATGCAGATTTGGCTATAATGACATGGTTGTATCAGGCGCAAATGTCGATACTGCAGATGCAAAACCAACTTGTCTGTCAAACTCGGTAAGGTAGATTCATATACATACGGCGTATTTTGTTGAGACAATTACAACAACACCACCATGGCTAAAGCAAAAACTAAAGCATTTTAGAATTTTGCTCTGGCTGAATGATAATGCAGATTTGCATTAGTTGAAATAGCTGAATAGCGCTGATTCAGCTAAAGCAAAAAAGTTTTATTTCTCAACAAAATACAGCTATAGTCAGCCGAAAAATGTCGATAAAGCAGATAAATAATTTGGGTGTTAAACAGTAATTTCATTTTAAGTCAAAAATATTTATTTCGGTTTATTAACATATGTTACTCAAAATTAAATTTTTTTATTAAATGCATTAAAACTATAATAAAAAACTATTTTAATACTGACAAAACTAGATGGCACATATCAAGCAAAACTTCAAAAATTTCAGGTCGATTTCCACGTGGAGAGTCCGGGAAAACTCAATTGAATATATCGCACACACAAAATTTGAAAATTTCTAAAAATTGACCGTTTAAAGTGTCATGGCTGGAAATAGATTCAAATGGAAGGTCTTATTGATGATCATACCTGGAAAAAATTTCAGGTCGATTTCTATGTTGGAAGTCCGGGAAAACTCGGTTGAATATATCGCACACAAAAAATTTGAAAATTTCTAAAAATTGACCGTTGAAAGTGTCATGGCTGGCAATAGATTCAAATAAAAGGTTCTTACGACTGTGTGGTCGCAACCACAAATTATATTTACCTCGGTAGTTGTTTGTTAATTGTGCGCTGAACGCACCCGCGACGTTTTTGTTTTGTTGGTAATGGTAACCAAACGAAAATGGGAGAGAGAGAGAGTAATGCGCATCGAGTGTGTGTGTAAAGCGAAACATTCCATAAGAATGTATTTCTTATATGCCTCTCGTTTACATCAATGCGAATTGATGTAAACGAGAAACAGAGAAGAAAGACAATTCTTCTGGAATGTTTTGCGCGTCGTATTTCGGCGTGAGAATTTTTATGTAATTCATTGGAGTGTTAATTTTGGTATGTAAAAGTCGAGTAAAATCTCAAACTAAAATTTTTCCGGTCTTCCACCATTATTGTTTTCTTGAAAATATTTAAAAAAAAAATAAAAAAAAAAAACTGAAAATTATTTTTGTGAATTTGATTTTGCATTGGTACAAAATTCATAATTTGATGTGATGGTAAAATAATAAATCGACAAAAAAAAAGTTTATTTTGTTCGTGTTTGGTATTATAAATAAATTGAAAAGAAAATACGAAAGTGTGTTTAGTGGTATACAGTGGAAGAAGTCGTACGTGTAGAGTAATTGAAAAGTAGATTCTCTAACGCTTGGAAATACAGGCAACTAAAATTTTGATTGGGCTTGCGCCGCTAGAATTTTATGAAGCTAACAGATTGTATCAAGTAGCTAGTCTCAAAATTTATTTGACGGGCGGCCAGCTCGTGGTTTCGAAGTTTTATTTTAAATTTACCGGTAGACGCCGTCACGTTTTACGATTCGACGGGGGTCGCCTCATATTAACAGGCACCTAATAGTAACGGGTGGCCAACAACAGCAACGTGGTCATTGACATTTTTATTTACGGTGAAAGCAATTTATACCGCAACAATCGGCCGGTCGAGGCCAAAGTATTTACCGGCCAGGGTGTGCCGCAACGGTACAGTACAGGGTGGCCAGTTGAGGTCACTCATTTTTGCTATTTAAGGCGAAGGACGCCCAATTTTTTGTGGACGAAGGCATACAAAGCCCAACGAAGGCATACAAAGCCCAACGAAGGCATACAAAGCCCAACGAAGGCATACAAAGCCCAGCGAAGGCATAAAAAGCCCAACGAAGGCATACAAGGCCCAACGCATGCGTAACACTTTACAGTACCCCATAAATAACAACAGTACGCCTAATTTTAGTGTAGGACTGATGATTTATTAACGAGTGACCAACAACGTAGCTCAACAATTCTGGTCGGGGTAACATCGCCTCTAACGGGTAGCCAACCGGCTGTTCGTTTTTTTTTTATTTATATTTGGTATCGGGGAGAGGCCCCGCAACGACACGGGTGGTCAACCAAGGCCATTCGGTTTTTATTTACGGCGGGAAGACGCCCAACGGTCCGGGCATTGGTAATTGACTGTGGCATGACGGCACCAAGGCAGCAACCCAATTTTTATCGGGGAGAGGCTCCGCAACAATAACGGCACCAAGGCCGCAACCCAATTTTTATCGGGGAGAGGCTCCGCAACAATAACGGCACCAAGGCCGCAACGTTTTTATTAGTTAAGGTACCATTTTTTTATTTTTTTTTATTTTTATTTATTTTATTATATTTCTTAAATTTTGTTTATTAAATTTAACTTTGAAATTTTGTAATCGGGCGCCGCACAGTGGGTGCGCGCTCGGTGAGTATTTCTCTCTCTCTCTCTCGTTCTCTCGTATCGTGGTGCGGTGGAGGGGGAAGCTGTTTTCCTTTTGTCCGTTTTTTTTTCTCTAATCGTAAATAAAATGAATTATTAAATTTTTTCGGGTTGGTGTGATCCCCCTCATCTTCCCATCCGGTGTCGGCGTAGGGTAAGCGGTCCCTTGGTGCCCGCACCCGGATTCGGAACCGGTGGTTACCACCGTACGAGTTCGGGCGGATGCGCGCACCAGGGCACCTCTCTACCATTATGATTATTTTATTTTTTTTTATTTTTGATTTTGGCTGTACGTTCCTCAGGTTCCGGCCGACGAATTTCGGCGGAACTTCGGGTAGTATTATTATTATTTGCGGTTTTTTCCCATTTTTATAAATATCTGTATCATCACGGTGTAAGCCAGGAGCCATGCATGCCTCAAACCCCATGACCCTCGCACTTCTCGCTGAGAACGTAGCCGGCAAAATATCACCGTGGAGGCCTCTGCATGCGCTTAGTGATAACTGCAGGTTGGCAGTAGCCAGCCTGTAACAGTGGCGCCCAAAATTTTCGCAAATTTTATTTTTTTCATTTTTATGATTTGTAGCTTCACTCCCTTTGGCGTGCGTGTCCAGCGCCGAAACCAGTGTTCCACACTGTTTGACTTCGCCTGGACGCGCACACCAAAGCCAGTCTTCCGGTTGGCATTCCCCATCTGCGATCGCAACCAGCACGGGCTGTTTGATTGCGCGTAGATGGGGGGTGTCATACCCCTATTCTCCGGACATCCGACTTCCGAGCTCCTTCCCATTTCCACTGTGTTGTGTTCGATTGTGGTGGAGCTCGGATGTCATTTGTCCAGGGTTTAGTTTAGCTTCATTTCTTCTTTTCCCCGAAATTTCTTGGCCGAAATTTGAGGAACAGAGCAACACTTTATTATTTTTTTTATTTTTTTTTATTATTTGGCCGACACGGAGTGGGGTTTCCACTCTCATCATACCAGCCGTCTTGTTGTCTTGATTTAAAAATTCTTTAAATTTTGTTTGATTTTTTTTTTTTTGATATTTCGATATTTATGATATTTTGATATTGTTTTTTTGATTTTGGTTTATCGATCTAAGGGTTGTATTTGAACCCACGGGTGATTAGTAATTTATTTTTTTTCTCTTGTATCGTTTTTCTTTTGGAATTTATTCTGCTTGCATACCATTGGGTGTGTTGGTAGTTTTGGGATTTTTTATTATACATATATTATTAGTTTTGGTTTCTCGTATCGTTTTATTAAATTTCAACGAGCCCCTCCAAATTAGGTTCTCATTGAAAAGCGCCAGTTTGGGGGTATCTCGTCCAATCCGTAGTTAAACAATCATGGGAGTACGGGCCCCACAAACCACTACAAGGTATCCATTCTGTTACGATTACCTGATCGTAACAAGCGCTGTTTGTATTTTATTTTTATTTTCCTCGGGTTTGTGCCTCCACTTTCTATGTTTGCTCAGTGTTGGTATTTTTATTCACCGTCCCCACTTTTGTAGATGTTTGTTTTATACGTATCTTTTTGTAAGGTAGCGCGAGGGTGAGAAAGATGTTGGGAAAGAGAGAGCAGTGCGTATCGAGTGTGTGTCAAGCAAAACATTCCATAAGAATGTTTTTCTTATATGCCTCTCGTTTACACCAATGCGAATTGATGTAAACGAGAAACAGAGAAGAAAGACAATTCTTCTGGAATGTTTTGCGCGTCGTATGTGCGGCGTACGAATTTTGTTTTTTTCATTCGAGTTTTGAAGTTTGAGAAAAAAAAGTCTTGTGTGAGATATAAAATTTTGGAAAAGTTGATTTTATGTAATTCTGAAAAGACTATTTTGGGTCGAAAATTAAAAGTTTTGATTAGTTTTGTTAATAAAAAAAAAATTTTGTTATGATAATAAAAAGGTGTAAAATATTATAATAAAGATTTATAAGTTTGATCATATTTGATTGGTTGAATGAATTTTTTTTATGTGGAAAACGCCCATCTTGTTACTTAAGTGAGAAAAAGCCCTAATATACAGAGTTCGTGTATTTTGTGAGTGCAGGATGATATGAAAAAGGTGCGAGATTGATCTTACGGGAATATAAATTGGTACATGCGTGACATACCGATTTTATATGCAAGTTGTCGTAACGGATGTGTAAGTTGTCGTGAGCAGAGATATTATTAGTGTATTTGCTAGTTGGAAATAAATCAGAAAAGGCGAGTTTCCGGGGCTACAATAACATTGGCATTCCAAATTATTTTCTACGGCTACAGCATTTTATTAAGTTTAAATAACGGGTGTTTTGTTGTTAAAATTGAATTTGTAACGAGTGGCCAACAACAACCACGCGGCCATTCACATTTTTATTAGCGGTGAAAACACCGCAACAATACAGGTGGCCAGTCGAGGCCACTCAAATATTTTTTTGATTTTTGAGGCGAGGCAACGCCCAAATTTTGGCAGCTGATCAAGGCAAAAGGACGCCCAACGTTTGTTATAGTGCCCAACCAGGCAAGCGCTCGAGCGCAAAACGGGTAGCCGACCAACCGGTTGCCCGACTTTGGTTTTTTTGGTATCGGGGAAAGGCGCCGCAACGGCCGACCGCTCAAGGTCGCACTACCACAGAGGGGTTAACGGCACCAAAGCCGCAACGGTCCGGGTGGGGCAAGGCCACCTGTGGCATGACGGCCGCGCAAGGCCGCAACAGGAACTTTGGTTTTGAAAATAATTAAGGTATATTTTTTTGCTAATTTTATTTAAATTTTTTTTTCTTTTATATATATTTTAAATTTTTTGCTGATTAAATTTTAAAATTAAATTTTGTAATCGGGCGCCGCACAGCGGGTGCGCGCTCGATGCGCATTGCTGTTCTCTCTCGCTCTCTCTCTCGTTTCCTCCTTTTTCTTTTGTTGGGAAGTTGTTTTCTTTTTTTTTGTTTTCTTTAAAAAAAATATATATACATAAATAAAATGAATTATTAAGTTTTTCGGTGTGGTGTGATGAGGGGGGAGTTCCCATCCTGTGTCGGCGTAGAGTAAGCGGTTCCTTGGTGCCCGCATCCGGTAAGACAATTCTTCTGGAATGTTTTGCGCGTCGTATGTGCGGCGTACGAATTTTGTTTTTTTCATTCGAGTTTTGAAGTTTGAGAAAAAAAAGTCTTGTGTGAGATATAAAATTTTGGAAAAGTTGATTTTATGTAATTCTGAAAAGACTATTTTGGGTCGAAAATTAAAAGTTTTGATTAGTTTTGTTAATAAAAAAAAAAATTTTGTTATGATAATAAAAAGGTGTAAAATATTATAATAAAGATTTATAAGTTTGATCATATTTGATTGGTTGAATGAATTTTTTTTATGTGGAAAACGCCCATCTTGTTACTTAAGTGAGAAAAAGCCCTAATATACAGAGTTCGTGTATTTTGTGAGTGCAGGATGATATGAAAAAGGTGCGAGATTGATCTTACGGGAATATAAATTGGTACATGCGTGACATACCGATTTTATATGCAAGTTGTCGTAACGGATGTGTAAGTTGTCGTGAGCAGAGATATTATTAGTGTATTTGCTAGTTGGAAATAAATCAGAAAAGGCGAGTTTCCGGGGCTACAATAACATTGGCATTCCAAATTATTTTCTACGGCTACAGCATTTTATTAAGTTTGAATAACGGGTGTTTTGTTGTTAAAATTGAATTTGTAACGAGTGGCCAACAACAACCACGCGGCCATTCACATTTTTATTAGCGGTGAAAACACCGCAACAATACAGGTGGCCAGTCGAGGCCACTCAAATATTTTTTTGATTTTTGAGGCGAGGCAACGCCCAACTTTTGGCGGCTGATCAAGGCGAAAGGACGCCCAACGTTTGTTATAGTGCCCAACCAGGCAAGCGCTCGAGCGCAAAACGGGTAGCCGACCAACCGGTTGCCCGACTTTGGTTTTTTTGGTATCGGGGAAAGGCCCCGCAACGGCCGACCGCTCAAGGTCGCACTACCACAGAGGGGTTAACGGCACCGAAGCCGCAACGGTCCGGGTGGGGCAAGGCCACCTGTGGCATGACGGCCGCGCAAGGCCGCAACAGGAACTTTGGTTTTGAAAATAATTAAGGTATATTTTTTTGCTAATTTTATTTAAATTTTTTTTTCTTTTATATATATTTTAAATTTTTTGCTGATTAAATTTTAAAATTAAATTTTGTAATCGGGCGCCGCACAGCGGGTGCGCGCTCGATGCGCATTGCTGTTCTCTCTCGCTCTCTCTCTCGTTCCCTCCTTTTTCTTTTGTTGGGAAGTTGTTTTCTTTTTTTTTTGTTTTCTTTAAAAAAAATATATATACATAAATAAAATGAATTATTAAGTTTTTCGGTGTGGTGTGATGAGGGGGGAGTTCCCATCCTGTGTCGGCGTAGAGTAAGCGGTTCCTTGGTGCCCGCATCCGGATTCGGAACCGGTGGTTACCACCGTACGAGTTCGGGCGGATGCGCGCACCAGGGCACCGCTCTACCATTATGATTATTTTATTTTTTTATTTGATTTTGGCTGTTCGTTCCTCAGTTTCCGGCCGACGAGTTTCGGCGGAACATCGGTTTTTATTATTTGCGTTTTCCCATTTTTTATAATTTTCTGTTAATCACGGTGTAAGCCAGGAGCCCTGCATGCCTCAAACCCCACGACCTTCGAACTTCTCCGCTGAGAACGTAGCCGGCAAAAAATCACCGTGGAGGCCTCTGCAGATGCTTAGTGAAAATCTGCAGGTTGGCAGTAGCCAGCCTGTAACAGTGGCGCCCAAACAATTTCGCGAATTTTAATTTGTTTTGATTTTTTTATGATTTGTAGCTTCACTCCCTTTGGCGTGCGTGTCCAGCGCCGAAACCAGTGTTCTGCACTGTTTGACTTCGCCTGGACGCGCACACCAAAGCCAGTCTCCCGGTTGACATTCCCCATCTGCGATCGCAACCAGCACGGGCTGTTTGATTGCGCGTAGATGGGGGTGTCATACCCCTATTCTCCGGACATCCGACTTCCGAGCTCCTTCCCATTTCCACTATGTGGTGTTCGATTGTGGTGGAGCTCGGATGTCATTTGTCTGGAGTTTAGCATAGCTTCATTTCTTCCCTTCCCCGAAATTTCTTGGCCGAAATTTGAGGAACGAAACATAACCTTATTATTATTATTATTTTTATTTTTTTTATTATTTAGCTGACATGGAGTGGGATGTCCACTCCTATTATACCATCCGTATTTTCGTTTTGGCTTAAATTTGGTTTTTTGATATGTTTATTTGATTTTTTTTGATATTTTTGATTTCATTTGATTGAAGTTTTGATTAGTGTTTTGTTATATTTTTGATTTTTTTTGGGTTGTATTGGAACCCGCATGTACAATTAGTACTTCATTTTTTTTCTTTTGTATCGTTTTTTTTTTGAATTTATCATTCTGCCTGCATACCGTTGGGTGTGTTGGTAGATTCTGACCTCTTTTGCTTTATTTTCTCTTTTATATTGTTTTTCTTTTCTTCTGAAGTTATTTATTATTCTGCCTGCGTACCATTGGGTGTGTTGGTAGTTTTGGATTTTTTTTTCATTTTTTTTTTTTTTTTGGTTTTTGTATTTCATTTTCAACGAGCCCCTCCAAATTAGGTTCTCATCGAAAAGCGCCACTTTGGAGGGTAGCTCGTATTCGCCGGGTTAAACAATCGTGGGGATCCGGGCCCCACAAAATTTCACAAGGTAACCATTCCTTTATCATTATTAATTTTTTTTTCGTTTTATTATCTAGTTATAGTGGGTGTGGAAATAATTATATAAGTTCACTTTATTCTGAAACCTTCAGTTTCGAGTAAAGTTATTTTGAATTAAACTTTTTGTATTATGTATTAAATTAATAAAGACTATGTCACTTTTTGTTTTCGCCAAATTAAATCGAGCGAGTTTATCCTTTCTACCCTGTCATCATCCAAAATGGATATCACCTTACTAGATCAAGATTAGTTGGGGCAAAACTTTACCGACCAGCCATTATTGTCTGAGAGCGGCCTCAATTACACTGGATCTCCTTCGGACATCTCCATCGACATGTTCCTGTTTCAGGTAGACACCATCGCTTCGTCTTGCGGATTGTCCGACCAAACATTATTATTCGAGCTACATACCATCCTGGAAGATATCGCCTTGCAGTGGTATTGGACATTCCGCAAACATAATCCGAACGCTACCTGGACAGATCTACGAAGCGGTATCATCGAGCGCTTTAAAGACCGTCGCAACAATTACGAAATCCGGCGAACCGTCGAGGCACGCAAACAACGACCCGACGAAAGTTTTACGAATTTCTACGACCAAGTGTGGAGTTTATCGTTACAATGTCGTACCCCGTACTCGGACAAAGAGCTCATCGAAATTTTAATGGCGAACATGAAGCCAGAACTCCAGTACCATCTTGCCGATCGACAGTTTAGGAGCATCAATGAGCTGATCAAAAGTTGCTCTGCTTGGGAGGAGTCTTTCAGGCGGATCAAAGCTACGGCGGACCCTGCAATCCATCCACGACGCGTGATCAATGAGTCATCAGGCAGTCCGTATGATGATGGTGGAGCATATGACTCTCATGAGAATTATCTCTTGACTGATGTTCTACCCGATAACTCAGTATCCGCAATTCAAGCGGGGAGCAGGTTTCCATCGGCAGCGGCGAGACGTCCTGGAGGACAAATCTCAACAGGCAACTCGAGATCAGATTATATACAGCCTTCGAATTACGGTAAAAATATCGTCACCACAACGGCCACTCAGACGGAGTGTACCGAGATCAAATCTACCTCCACCCAGACTGCTGATAGGACAGAGGATAGAGCCACTCAAACTGATCCAGAAGAATGCAGCAAGCAACACAAACGCGGAACTCCGCTCCCCGTCGAATCCGATGAAGAAGTAAACTCGTCTGCCAGTAATGATTCCCTTCCCGATCCTTCTTCCCCACCAAATTCCCCTTCCCTTCCTGTCGCTCTAAAGTTTTTCTATAACTCTCCGTCGTTAGCCAAGTTAGATCGTTTAAAACGTTCCAAGAAATATTGGAACCACCGCGACAATGAGAAACGACGTGATTTCCTCCGTTTTGTTCTCCGAGGGTAGTGACACTCGGCCTTACGCCCAGGTCTTTATAAATAAGATCCCTTTTAAGGGTCTTCTCGACAGCGGGGCGAGTGTCAGTGTTCTCGGGAATGGAGCGGAGAAAATCTTGTCGAATCCATTCGTAGAGTTCCATAATTTTCCATCCACGATAACTACCGCGAGTGGTCAAGTCCAACGAGTATTTGGTTACATACGAGCTAACGTCGAGTTTAATGGAATTACTCAAACTATGAATTTTCATGTTGTTCCTTCCTTAGAACAACCGCTTTATTTGGGTATCGATTTTTGGAATCGTTTTGGAATTTCCCCAAAAATCTCCGCGTTAAATAATTCGGACGAATTAGGTGAAACTACCAACACACCCAAATTTCATATTTTAACATCTGATGATCGTCGTAAATTGGATCTAATCCGCGAATGTTTCCCGAGCAGCGATATTTTAGGTTTGGGCCGCACATCCCTCATCACTCATATGATCGATGTCGGTTCCGCAAAACCAGTCAAACAACGTTTTTATTCCGTATCCTCAGCTATCCAGAAACTCATGTATGCCGAGTTGGATAGGATGTTGTCTTTGGGGGTCATCGAGGAGTCACAAAGTTCCTGGTGTTCACCGGTCACGTTGGTGCGTAAGGCCAATGGCAAAGTTCGTTTGTGCTTGGATGCTAGAGAACTGAACAAGGCCACCGTCAAGGATGCGTATCCGCTGCCAATAATCAACGGATAGTTGGGTCGTTTGGGACACACCCAATTCATTTCGGCGATTGATTTGAAGGATGCCTTTTGGCAGATCCCACTTGACCCAGCATCCCGCGATAAAACAGCGTTTACGGTTCCTGGACGGCCCTTGTATCAGTTCAAGGTGATGCCGTTTGGCTTATGCAACGCCCCACAGACGCTTTGTCGCTTAATGCACCGCGTGATCCCGTACCAGCTACACGATAAGGTCTTTGTGTACCTCGATGACCTTCTGGTCACATCCTCCACTCTGGCAGAACATTTCGATTTGCTTCAACAGGTTGCTGGATATCTGACGGATGCCGGTCTAACAATTAATTTGACCAAAAGTAAGTTTGTGTTGAAAGAAGTAGACTATTTAGGTTATATTGTGAGTGATGGCTGCCTCCGTACAAACCCAGATAAATGTAAAGCTATTCTGGAGTACCCTATTCCGAAAACGACGAAACAGATTATACGTTTTCTGGGGATGTGCGGATGGTACCGTCGCTTCATTCCAAATTTCGCCTCCTTAGCTTCTTCTCTCACCGATCTTACTGGTAAAAACACTAAAATATGTTGGTCTGCAGCTGCTGATTCTTCCTTTAACGCTCTCAAAACCGCCTTGTCCACTGCCCCAGTTTTGACGCATCCTGATTATACAAAACCCTTTTTTATTCAGTGTGATGCCAGTGCCGTTGGGGTCGGTAGTGTCTTATTTCAGGTGGACACCGAGGGGGTGGAGCGGCCCATTGAGTTTTATTCACATAAGCTCAATGCGGCGCAGCGAAACTACTCGGTGACCGAGCTGGAATGCTACGCTGCCGTCCTCAGCGTGCGAAAATTCCGACCTTACGTGGAAGGCTACCCGTTCGTCATTTACACTGACCATTCCAGTTTACGCTGGCTAATGAGTCAAAAACACCTCTCCGGACGTTTGGCGAGATGGAGTCTTAAACTCCAAGCGCTGAATTTTCAGATTGGATACCGAAAAGGTTCAGTTAACGTTGTACCTGATGCGTTGTCTCGAGCTTTTCCGGATGAATCCGCTCCTTGTGCGGATGATTCTGAAAGTAAGAGCACGCCTGATCCTGGTGCCCAATTTGAAGATCCAGCCTTGTCGAGTAAAAACATCGACCCTTCCGTGAATGCGTTAATACCTTCAGTACCCATTCTACACGTTGATCAAAATTCGGTTGCGTTCCAAGATCCAGATTACGTCGATCAGATCGCGAAAATTCGTTCACTAAAAGATTGTTCGCACAACTACAAGATCCAGGATGATAAACTATTAATATCCCCTTCCTTCGGTTTTAAATATACGGATACCGACCTTTCGAATTGGAAACTTGTTATTCCTAATTCCTTAACTTCAACGCTTATCGAACAGGCTCACGTACCTCCCACTTCAGCACATTTAGGCGGCAGCAAAACTCTCGAGCGCCTTCAGCGTCAATTTTACTGGCCTCGAATGGCAAAACAAGTTAAACAGTACGTTGCTAGCTGCACTAAATGTAAAATGAACAAAGCTGTTAATTTCTCTACGCAACCAGCCATGGGAGCTCAGATCACGTCAACTCGCCCGTTTCAAAAACTATATGTCGATTTTTTGGGTCCGTATCCACGTTCGAAACTCGGAAATACCTGTATCGTTATCGTTCTGGATCATTATTCGAAATTTGTAGTTGTAAAACCTTTGCGCGAAGCTTCCGCATCTTTGCTATGTCGATTCTTAGAAAACGAAATATTTCTGTTGTTCTCGGTTCCCGAAGTAATCACCTCTGACAACGGGAAGCAATTTACCTCCAATTTATTTAAGGATTTGCTATCTAAATACGGCGTAACCCATATACGAACGCCTTTGTATTCGCCTCAAAGCAACGCCTCCGAGCGTGTTAATAGAACGTTGATTGCTAGCATTCGATCATATTTGAGCGATCACGATCATAATTTGTGGGACAAGAATTTGCAAGAAATTGCAGCCGCGTTACGAAATGCTGTACATGATACGATACATTACTCCCCTCATTATGTCGTGTTCGGTCAACATATGTCGATGCATGGTTCGGATTACTCACTGCGACGATTACTCGATGAACATGATCCCAGCGAAGTCCAGGCATGGGCTAAGCCAGATCGAGTAAACCTCCTAAAAGATCGTATAACTCATTACTTACGCGTAGCACACGAAAAGGGGGCTCAACATTACAATTTACGTAGTACTAAGCGCACTTTTCGAGTCGGACAACCCGTTTTCATACGATCTTTTGCGTTGAGCGACGCGACGAACAAATTTTCCGCGAAATTAGCCGGAAAATTCAAACCCGCGGTTATTTCGTATAAAGTAGGTCAGGTAGCTTATTCCGTACAAGATTTGAGTGGCAAAAACTTAGGTACTTACCATATTAAAGACATTCGTGTCTAATCATATCGCCTACCTCGTTTGTTTAAATCGTCTGTTATCTCGTTCCCATTGTTTGTTTTAGGCCCGGCTTATGAGACATCTCAGGGTGTGGGACGTTCCCACGTTTGTTACGATTACCTGATCGTAACAAGTGCTGTTTGTATTTTATTTTTATTTTCCTCGGGTTTGTGCCTCCACTTTCTATGTTTGCTCAGTGTTGGTATTTTTATTCACCGTCCCCACTTTTGTAGATGTTTGTTTTATACGTATCTTTTTGTAAGGTGGCGCGAGGGTGAGAAAGATGTTGGGAAAGAGAGAGCAGTGCGTATCGAGTGTGTGTCAAGCAAAACATTCCATAAGAATGTTTTTCTTATATGCCTCTCGTTTACACCAATGCGAATTGATGTAAACGAGAAACAGAGAAGAAAGACAATTCTTCTGGAATGTTTTGCGCGTCGTATGTGCGGCGTACGAATTTTGTTTTTTTCATTCGAGTTTTGAAGTTTGAGAAAAAAAAGTCTTGTGTGAGATATAAAATTTTGGAAAAGTTGATTTTATGTAATTCTGAAAAGACTATTTTGGGTCGAAAATTAAAAGTTTTGATTAGTTTTGTTAATAAAAAAAAAAATTTTGTTATGATAATAAAAAGGTGTAAAATATTATAATAAAGATTTATAAGTTTGATCATATTTGATTGGTTGAAGTGAATTTTTTTTATGTGGAAAACGCCCATCTTGTTACTTAAGTGAGAAAAAGCCCTAATATACAGAGTTCGTGTATTTTGTGAGTGCAGGATGATATGAAAAAGGTGCGAGATTGATCTTACGGGAATATAAATTGGTACATGCGTGACATACCGATTTTATATGCAAGTTGTCGTAACGGATGTGTAAGTTGTCGTGAGCAGAGATATTATTAGTGTATTTGCTAGTTGGAAATAAATCAGAAAAGGCGAGTTTCCGGGGCTACAATAACATTGGCATTCCAAATTATTTTCTACGGCTACAGCATTTTATTAAGTTTGAATAACGGGTGTTTTGTTGTTAAAATTGAATTTGTAACGAGTGGCCAACAACAACCACGCGGCCATTCACATTTTTATTAGCGGTGAAAACACCGCAACAATACAGGTGGCCAGTCGAGGCCACTCAAATATTTTTTTGATTTTTGAGGCGAGGCAACGCCCAACTTTTGGCGGCTGATCAAGGCGAAAGGACGCCCAACGTTTGTTATAGTGCCCAACCAGGCAAGCGCTCGAGCGCAAAACGGGTAGCCGACCAACCGGTTGCCCGACTTTGGTTTTTTTGGTATCGGGGAAAGGCCCCGCAACGGCCGACCGCTCAAGGTCGCACTACCACAGAGGGGTTAACGGCACCAAAGCCGCAACGGTCCGGGTGGGGCAAGGCCACCTGTGGAATGACGGCCGCGCAAGGCCGCATCAGGAACTTTGGTTTTGAAAATAATTAAGGTATATTTTTTTGCTAATTTTATTTAAATTTTTTTTTCTTTTATATATATTTTAAATTTTTTGCTGATTAAATTTTAAAATTAAATTTTGTAATCGGGCGCCGCACAGCGGGTGCGCGCTCGATGCGCATTGCTGTTCTCTCTCGCTCTCTCTCTCGTTCCCTCCTTTTTCTTTTGTTGGGAAGTTGTTTTCTTTTTTTTTTGTTTTCTTTAAAAAAAATATATATACATAAATAAAATGAATTATTAAGTTTTTCGGTGTGGTGTGATGAGGGGGGAGTTCCCATTCTGTGTCGGCGTAGAGTAAGCGGTTCCTTGGTGCCCGCATCCGGATTCGGAACCGGTGGTTACCACCGTACGAGTTCGGGCGGATGCGCGCACCAGGGCACCGCTCTACCATTATGATTATTTTATTTTTGATGTGTAAACATCTTTACGCGCGCCTACCAAAATTTTTTGCATTAGAGTAAACTTGTAAATGAAACGAACGGAAATGACGTATACCTACTTCGTTTGAAAAAAAAAAAGCAAGAAACTCAACAAAAACAATTTTTACTATACATGGCATGCTTTTATGTATATGTATAATAGTAGGGAAAATGAAAAAATTAATTTAATGAATGAAATAGAAACCATCGACATTTCCATCGATCAGAAAAATAAAAATAAAATACGATACGAAATACGAATTACGATTACGAAATTGCATACTCATACGATTAAAAACACAGTCAACAACTGCTGTATATTGCTTTATCACGAGTGACGAGTCTCTAGGCGCTGTTCATCACGTCGGCTATCAATGATCATGTCTTCTACTGAATGGGGTTATAATGACATCTCGTTTTTAACATTGAACTGTCAGAGTCGCAGGTCACAGTTACGCAGGTATGCTCAATTCATTTGGTTTTCGAGACCTGGCTGCGCAATGACGAACTTGTTAATATTCCTACGTTTGAATGCTGTTTTCAGTTCAATAGAAATGGTCAATGGGCTGCCGGAGTAGCAATTCCGTCAAAAGATCCATAAAATGAGCATAGTGGACACAAATAATTTGCCGTACTTTTTCAAAACCAATATTGACGTAACAAATGGACTGGTGAATGGAACTATGGGCTGTCTAAAGTATATCGAATGCATAGGCATCCTAACCAGGACAACGAGAACGATGAAAACGTCGACAGTAAAAAATGTCAAACGACTCTGGATGGATTTCGGTTCAAATTCACAAGTTGGCAAGAAGGTCAGGTGGCTTGAAGCTGGATGGGCGCAGAAAACAAATATCGACCGATGTTTGGTGCCCATTTCTAGAAAAAGCTCAACTATTAATCGAAACAACAATTAATGTTAAGCATAAACAACAATTAATGTAAAGCGTCGTACCTTCATGTGCCACCACAATTCATGCATCACAAGGTGGTACCTACAACGAGATAGTCAGTATATACTCTTACGATAAAAGACACAGTTTAACAAATAGTGTATATTGCTTTAGCACGAGTAACGAGTCTCGGAGGACTGTTCATCACGTCGGCTATCGATGATCATGTCGTCTACCATGGACGTAAAAATGGGACCTCAATGGGTCTTCTTCAAAATTAGCTATCGCGCCTCACCACAAATCCGCTTTATCCGTTGTAATGGCGAATTTTGTACGAGATAATAATGACGTCTGGTTTTTAACATTGAACTGTCAGAGTCTTAGGTCATACACATCACCTTGACTTAACTGACACAGTCACGCAAGGATGCTCAATTTTCTTGCTTTTCCAGATCTGCGTTCAGTTCAAGAGAGACGGTGAGTGAGCTGCCGGAGTAACAATATATAAAAATTCAAATAGAATACTCATACCATACAGTCCCCTCGCATAAAGAAATCATCGTTGGACAAACAATTGGTATGAGCGTAACAACACAACTCATTGATGATATATATACGGCTGAACTTCAGCTTCTCAATGGGAATAAGATGCTTTCTGTAGTTCTATTAACCTCGCCGAATAAATCTTTCGAAGACATAATGAAGTTCATACATTTCGTCCTTGGCCCCATATTCTAAAAGAATTTCAAAAATCCTCCAAGAAGACTATCCTATGATTATGAGCGGAGATTTCATTATTAATTTTGCTGTTCCTCAAGCTGAACCTCTTATGAACTTCCTGCGACACGAATTCGATTTGCACATGAACTCAGATCGAAATATATGTATCTACTACTAGATACGGGACGACCATTGTGGAGTTTTACAATGAAAATTAGAAAAGTTAGAGTCGACAGTATATGTATCTTATTTTAGCTACCAAAATCCAATTGCGTCGATTATACCGAAAGAGTAATAGACCAATTTAACGATAATAAACAAATGAAAAACTCTGGTTAGTAAAATTGCATTCCTTCTTCCTTCAAAGTAAACTGTACCCACGTACTATACACACGCCATGTTTACACATCTCCTTGAGAGTACTAATGGACTCACTCATTTTTTTTTATTTGATTTTGGCTGTTCGTTCCTCAGGTTCCTGCCGACGAGTTTCGGCGGAACATCGGTTTTTATTATTTGCGTTTTTCCCATTTTTTATAATTTTCTGTTAATCACGGTGTAGGCCAGGAGCCCTGCATGCCTCAAACCCCACGACCTTCGCACTTCTCCGCTGAGAACGTAGCCGGCAAAACATCACCGTGGAGGCCTCTGCAGGTGCTTAGTGAAAATCTGCAGGTTGGCAGTAGCCAGCCTGTAACAATTCCTTCCTTTTATTATTCTTTTGATTATATTTTTCTATTATTATTTGGTTGTAATATTTTACTATCGGCGTACTATTGGGTGTGTTGGTAGTTTGATTCTTGTTATTATTATTCTTTCTTTATTTTGGATATTTAAAATGTTTTTCAACGAGCCCCTCCAAAGAAAGGTTACAAAAAGGTACCGCTTTCGAGGGTTTCTCGTCAAATATCCCGTCGTTAAATTTGGGGATTACTGGCCTCAGGTTTCTAGTGGATCACGGCTTTATCCCTAGTACCAAATTTCTTATTATTATTTCATTTATATTTATTTTATTTTTTTATCTATATTTTTTTTTGTTATTGTGTTTGTGGAATTATTCCGAACTATTTTATTTGAAACCTTCAGTTTCATTTAAAACTAATTGAATTAATTTTTTTGTATATTATTGATAAATTTAATAATGATTGCATTCTGAGTTTAATTTTCTTCGTCAAATTAAATCGAGCGAGTTTAACCCCATATCCTTTCATCATCCAACATGGACATAACATTACTAGAGGAAGACGATTGGGAGCAAGATTTTATCGATGGACCCTTACTATCGGAAAGCGGAGTAAATTACACAGGAGACCCGGCGGGCATCACGATCGACATGTTCCTGTTTCAGGTAGACACCATCGCTTCGTCTCGCGGATTGTCCGACCAAACCTTGTTATTCGAGCTACATACCATCCTGGAAGATATCGCCTTGCAGTGGTATTGGACATTCCGCAAACATAATCCGAACGCTACCTGGACAGATCTACGAAGCGGTATCATCGAGCGTTTTAAAGACCGTCGCACCAATTACGAAATCCGGCGAACCGTCGAGGCACGCAAACAACGACCCAACGAAAGTTTCCTAGATTTTTTCGATCAAGTGTGGATTCTAACGCTACAATGTCGTACACCGTATTCGGACGAGGAGCTCATCGAAATTTTAATGACGAACATGACGCCAGAATTACAGTTTCATCTCACCGATCGTCGGTTTAGCACCATAAATGAACTGATCAAAAGTTGCTCTGCTTGGGAGGAGTCTTTCAGGCGGATCAAAGCTACGGCGGACCCTGCAATCCATCCACGACGCGTGATCAATGAGTCATCAGGCAGTCCATATGATGATGCTGGGGCGTATGACTCGTACGAGAATTACCCCTTCACTGATGTACTACCTGATAACTCAGTATCCGCAATTCACAAGGGGAGCAGGTTTCCATCGGCAGCGGCGAGACGTCCTGACGGATAAGTCCCAGCAGACAGCTCGGGATCAGTTGGTAAACAACAATCAAATTACGGTAAAAATGTCGTCACCACAACGGCCACTCAGACGGAGTGTACCGAGATCAAATCTACCTCCACCCACACTGCTGATAGGACAGAGGATAGAGCCACTCAAACCGATTCAGGAGAATGCAACGAGCAATACAAACGCGGAACTCCGCTCCCCATCGAATCCGATGAAGAAGTAAACTCCTCTGCCAGTCCTGATTCCTTTCCCGATCCTTCTTCCTTACCAAATTCCCCTTCCCTTCCTGTCGCTCTAAAGTTTTTCTATAATTCTCCGTCGTTAGCTAAGTTAGATCGTTTAAAACGTTCCAAGAAATATTGCAACCACCGCGCTGCAATGAGAAATGACGTGATTTCCTCCGTTTTGTTCTCCGAGGGCAGTGACACTCGGCCTTACGCCCAGGTCTTTATAAATAAGATCCCTTTTAAGGGTCTTCTCGACAGCGGGGCGAGTGTCAGTGTTCTCGGGAATGGACCGGAGAAAATCTTGTCAAATCCATTCGTAGAGTTTCATAATTTTCCATCCACGATAACTACCGCGAGTGGTCAAGTCCAACGAGTATTTGGTTACATACGAGCTAACGTCGAGTTTAATGGAATTACTCAAACCATGAATTTTCATATTGTTCCTTTCTTAGAACAACCGCTTTATTTGGGTATCGATTTTTGGAATCGTTTTGGAATTTCCCCAAAAATCTCCGCGTTAAATAATTCGGACGAATTAGGTGAAACTACCAACACACCCAAATTTCATATTTTAACATCTAGTGATCGTCGTAAATTGGATCTTATTCGCGAACAGTTCCCGAGCAGCGATATTTTAGGTTTGGGCCGCACATCCCTCATCACTCATATGATCGATGTCGGTTCCGCAAAACCAGTCAAACAACGTTTTTATTCCGTATCGCCAGCTATCCAGAAACTCATGTATGCCGAGTTGGATAGGATGTTGTCTTTGGGGGTCATCGAGGAGTCACAAAGTTCCTGGTGTTCACCGGTCACGTTGGTGCGTAAGGCCAATGACAAAGTTCGTTTGTGCTTGGATGCTAGAGAACTGAACAAGGCAACCGTCAAGGATGCGTATCCGCTGCCAATAATTAACGGATTGTTGGGTCGTTTGGGACACACCCGATTCATTTCGGCGATTGATTTGAAGGATGCCTTTTGGCAGATCCCACTCGACCCAGCATCCCGCGATAAAACAGCGTTTACGGTTCCTGGACGGCCCTTGTATCAGTTCAAGGTGATGCCGTTTGGCTTGTGCAACGCACCACAGATGCTTTGTCGCTTAATGCACCGCGTGATCCCGTACCAGCTACACGATAAGGTCTTTGTGTACCTCGATGACCTTCTGGTCACATCCTCCACTCTGGCCGAATATTTCGATTTGCTACAACAGGTTGCTGGATATCTGACGGACGCTGGTTTAACAATTAATTTGACCAAAAGTAAGTTTGTGTTGAAAGAAGTAGACTATTTAGGTTATATTGTGGGTGATGGCTGCCTCCGTACAAACCCAGATAAATGTAAAGCTATTCTGGAGTACCCTATTCCGAAAACGACGAAAAAGATTAGACGTTTTCTGGGGATGTGCGGATGGTACCGTCGCTTCATTCCGAATTTCGCCTCTTTAGCTTCTTCTCTCACCGATCTTACTGGTAAAAACACTAAAGTATGTTGGTCTGCAGCTGCTGATTCTTCTTTTAACGCTCTCAAAACCGCCTTGTCAACTGCCCCAGTTTTGACGCATTCTGATTATACAAAACCCTTTTTTATTCAGTGTGATGCCAGTGCCGTTGGGGTCGGTAGTGTCTTATTTCAGGTGGACGCCGAGGGGCCCATTGAGCGGCCCATTGAGTTTTATTCCCATAAGCTCAATGCGGCGCAGCGAAACTACTCAGTGACTGAGCTGGAATGCTACACTGCCGTCCTCAGCGTGCGAAAATTCCGTCCTTACGTGGAAGGCTATCCGTTCGTCATTTACACTGACCATTCCAGTTTGCGCTGACTAATGAGTCAAAAAGACCTCTCCGGACGTTTGGCGAGATGGAGTATTAAACTCCAAGCGCTGGATTTTCAAATTGGATACCGAAAAGGTTCAGTTAACGTTGTACCTGATGCGCTGTCTCGAGCTTTTCCGGATGAATCCTCTCCTTGTGAGGATGCACGCCTGATCCTGGTGCCCAATTTGAAGATCCAGTCTTGTCGAGTAAAAATATCGACCCTTCCGTGGATGCGTTAGTACCTTCAGTCCCTATATTACACGTTGATCAAAATTCGGTTGCGTTTCAAGATCCAGATTACGTCGATCAGATCGAAAAAATTCGTAGCTTAAAAGATTGTTCGCACAACTACAGAATTCAAGATGATAAACTATTAATATCCGCTTCGTTTGGTTTTAAATATATGGATACCGATTTGTCGAATTGGAAACTTGTTATTCCTAATTCATTAACTCAATCACTAATCGAACAGGCTCACGTATCTCCCACTTCAGCACATTTAGGCGGCAGCAAAATTCTCGAGCGCCTTCAGCGTCAATTTTTCTGGCCTCAGATGGCAAAACAAGTTAAACAGTACGTTGCTGGCTGCACTAAATGTAAAATGAACAAGGCTGTTAATTACTCAACACGACCAGCCATGGGAGCACAGGTTACGTCAACTCGCCCGTTCCAAAAATTGTATGTCGATTTTTTGGGTCCGTATCCACGTTCGAAACTCGGAAATACCTGTATCGTTATCGTTCTGGATCATTATTCGAAATTCGTAGTTGTAAAACCCTTACGCGAAGCGTCTGCCTCATCATTGTGTCGATTTCTGGAAAATGAGGTATTCCTTTTATTCTCCGTACCCGAAATTATTACCTCCGATAATGGGAAGCAGTTCACTTCGAATCTATTTAAAGACCTGTTAGCTAAATACGGTGTAACCCATTTACGTACGCCGGTGTATTCGCCTCAAAGTAACGCTTCCGAGCGTGTCAATAGAACTTTGATTGCCAGCTTTCGTTCATATTTGAGCGATCACGAACATAATTTGTGGGACCAACATTTAAAAGAAATAGCGGCTGCTTTACGTAACGCCATACACGATTCGATACATTACTCCCCTCATTATGTCGTGTTCGGTCAACATATGTCGATGCATGGTTCGGATTACTCACTGCGACGATTACTCGATGAACATGATCCCAGCGAAGTCCAGGTATGGGCTAAGCCAGATCGAATAAATCTTCTAAAAGACCGTATAACACACTACTTACGCGTAGCACACGAAAAGGGGGCCCAACATTACAACTTACGCAGTAATAAGCGTTCTTTTCGAGTTGGACAACCCGTGTTTATACGATCGTTTGCTTTGAGTGATGCGTCGAATAAATTTTCCGCCAAATTGGCAAGCAAATTCAAACCCGCGGTAATTTCTGGTAAAGTAGGTCAGGTGGCTTATTCCGTACAAGATTTGAGTGGCAAAAACTTAGGTATTTACCATATTAAAGACATTCGTGTCTAATCATCTCATTCACATTGTTTGTTTTAGGCCCGGTTTATGAGACATCTCAGGGTGTGGGACGTTCCCACGTTTGTTACGACTGTGTGGTCGCAACCACAAATTATATTCACCTCGGTAGTTGTTTGTTAATTGTGCGCTGAACGCACCCGCGACGTTTTTGTTTTGTTGGTAATGGTAACCAAACGAAAATGGGAGAGAGAGAGTAATGCGCATCGAGTGTGTGTGTAAAGCAAAACATTCCATAAGAATGTTTTTCTTATATGCCTCTCGTTTACATCAATGCGAATTGATATAAACGAGAAACAGAGAAGAAAGACAATTCTTCTGGAATGTTTTGCGCGTCGTATTTCGGCGTGAGAATTTTTATGTAATTTATTGGAGTGATTTGATTTTGGTATGTAAAAGTCGAGTAAAATCTCAAACTAAAATTTTTCTGGTCTTCCACCATTTTTGTTTTCTTGAAAATATTTTAAAAAAAAATAAAAAAAAAACTGAAAATTATTTTTGTGAATTGGATTTTGCATTGGTACAAAATTCATAATTTGATGTGATGGTAAAATAATAAATCGACAAAAAAAAAGTTTATTTTGTTCGTGTTTGGTATTATAAATAAATTGAAAAGAAAATACGAAAGTGTGTTTAGTGGTATACAGTGGAAGAAGTCGTACGTGTAGAGTAATTGAAAAGTAGATTCTCTAACGCTTGGAAATACAGGCAACTAAAATTTTGATTGGGCTTGCGCCGCTAGAATTTTATGAAGCTAACAGATTGTATCAAGTAGCTAGTCTCAAAATTTATTTGACGGGCGGCCAGCTCGTGGTTTCGAAGTTTTATTTCAAATTTACCGGTAGACGCCGTCACGTTTTACGGCTCGACGGGGGTCGCCTCATATTAACAGGCACCTAATAGTAACGGGTGGCCAACAACAGCAACGTGGTCATTGACATTTTTATTTACGGTGAAAGCAATTTATACCGCAACAATCGGCCGGTCGAGACCAAAGTATTTACCGGCCAGGGTGTGCCGCAACGGTACAGTACAGGGTGGCCAGTTGAGGTCACTCATTTTTGCTATTTAAGGCGAGGGACGCCCAATTTTTTGTGAACGAAGGCATACAAAGCCCAACGAAGGCATACAAAGCCCAACAAAGGCATACAAAGCCCAACGAAGGCATACAAAGCCCAACGAAGGCATACAAGGCCCAACGCATGCGTAACACTTTACAGTACCCCATAAATAACAACGGTACGCCTAATTTTAGTGTAGGACTGATGATTTATTAACGAGTGACCAACAACGTAGCTCAACAATTCTGGTCGGGGTAACATCGCCTCTAACGGGTAGCCAACCGGCTGTTCATTTTTGTTTATTTATATTTGGTATCGGGGTAATCATAATAATGTTAACGCAACCCTCAGGGGTTGTTTTATCGACTTTACATGCACTACAAAAAATACCCGTCATTTAAATGGTTAGCCATGACACTTTAAACGGTCAATTTTTAGAAATTTTCAAATTTTGTGTGTGCGATATATTCAACCGAGTTTCCCTGGACTTCCAACATAGAAATCAACCTGAATTTTTTTCCAGGTATGATCATCAATAAGATCTTTCATTTGAATCTGTTTCCAGCCATGACACTTTAAACGGTCAATTTTTAGAAATTTTCAAATTTTGTGTGTGCGATATATTCAACCGAGTTTCCCCGGACTTCCAACATAGAAATCAACCTGAAATTTTTTCCACGTATGATCATCAATAAGACCTTTCATTTAAATCTGTTTCCAGCCATGACACTTTAAACGGTCAATTTTTAGAAATTTTCAAATTTTGTGTGTGCGATATATTCAACCGAGTGTTCTCGGACTTCCAACATAGAAATCGACCTGAAATTTTTTCCAGGTATGATCATCAATAAGACTTTTCGTTTGAATCTATTTCCAGCCATGACACTTTCAACGGTCAATTTTTAGAAATTTTCAAATTTTGTCTGTGCGATATATTCAACCAAGTTTTCCCGGACTTCCAACATAGAAATCGACCTGAATTTTTTTCCAGGTATGATCATCAATAAGACCTTTCATTTGAATTTATTTCCAGCCACGACACTTTAAACGGTCAATTTTTAGAAATTTTCAAATTTTGTGTGTGCGATATATTCAACCAAGTTTTCCCGGACTTCCAACATAGAAATCGACCTGAAATTTTTTCCAGGTATGATCATCAATAAGACCTTTCATTTGAATTTATTTTCAGCCATGACACTTTCAACGGTCAATTTTTAGAAATTTTCAAATTTTGTATG
This sequence comes from Nephrotoma flavescens, assembly GCA_932526605.1. Lineage (NCBI taxonomy): Eukaryota > Metazoa > Arthropoda > Insecta > Diptera > Tipulidae > Nephrotoma > Nephrotoma flavescens. The sequence continues at coordinate 169,237,202 of OW052221.1, read as the reverse complement.
TGCGATATATTCAATCAAGTTTTCCCGAACTCTCCACAAATGAAAATTGACCTGTCGTTTTTATATGATATTTATTAGATGAAGTGCCGTTTAAAATATTGTCCAAACTTGTAACTATAGAGGCAATTCACGATACTGTTAAAGTTAGCCGAAAGTTTCCAGCCGAAAGATAATGCAGATAGTGTTTTGAATACAGCAAAAATCAGTTATGAAGTCGAATTTAGGAGAATTTAGGATCGGGTTTCATCATTCGGGTGAAAGAGAAATTATTTCAGATTATAGGAATTTAAAAATCGATAGGAGCGAGAGTATAAAGAGAGTTTAAAAATAGTCAAGACACTATCTGCGTTATCTTTCGGCTGGAAACAATCGGCTAACTTTAATAGGGTCATTTCACGCCTTACCTCCCCAAACATCTAATTCGGCGCTTAGAATATTTTGGATTGGTATATTAGTTTTACTTGTTTCGAATGAAAATTTATTTTACATTTTTTAGTTGGTTTTTATGAACATAACAAAACTAATTCATTCCGGCATTAAATTCGTGTCTGCATTATCGACATTTTTCGGTGGGCATGTTACCGACAAAAAACGACTGCCATTTTCGTTTGATTAGTTTGAATCTACATTATCGACATTTTTCGGCTGGAGTCGGCTAACTTTAATAGGGTGTGTACATGATCAAATAAGTTTTTGGTTTTCAAATAAGTCACAAATTATCAAATATTATCAATAATTTTCAAACATTAATGATATTCCACTTAAGTAATAACTATTAATACAATATTGTCTTAATAAATTAATATAATTAATAGATTTTAGAGATATAAAAATATTTTAGAGATATAAAGAGGATTAATAGAGGTGTAGTTTGCATAAAAAAAATTGTAGCTTGCGCATTTCGCGCATCTCCAGCTACAATAATAAATTTTTGATCGTGTTTTAATTTCTCAAGACACATTTTTATGTTTTTATTTATTAAATAATTCATTAAAATAAATTATTTTTGTGCATTTTAATTTTTTTATTTTATTATTAAATAAAAAATTCCTAAAACATTTGTTGTTTGCTATATCTTTCAAAATAAGTCAGCAAAATCATTTGGGACGGCTTGACCGACTTATTCAAGATGGCGTCAAATAAGTCAATAAGTCTGAAATAAGACGGTGTTTTGAAAGGGCCTAAGGCTGTTTTCGAAACGAGTACTTATTTCAAACTTATTTACTTATTTGCCACCATCTTAAATAAGTAAGCAAAGCCGTTCGAAATGAGTTTGCTTACTTATTTTTACAGCAACATGAAAATGCATTACTGTTTTCAATGAAAAATTCTCAACCAAAATTTTATTCGATATTTTTATTACTTTAATGTATACAATTAAATAAAATAACGAATAATATTTTAATTTATACCAATTAAAATGCTTAGCGGCAGTTTAGAATCGTAAAAAATAAATATTCTTTAAATATTTATTCTGATGTGAATTTTAGATGGTTTATCTCAGATTTTTATTACATACATATTTAAAAAATTTCAAAGCAACCAAGAAAGATTTAGTTGGTTCTTAATTAATAACGGAATAATTATTTTACGTGTAATCAGTTCTTAAACTCCGTACCGTCTGTTTATCTATGCCCTAGCCGTGAATTATGTGTGTAAATTAAAACATATTAATGTACGAAATATATAATTGGGTTCTTGTACATCTTTATTTTAATCGTTTTATATATTTTGCTACCCACAAAGGTCCATTTGTTTCCTAGATATATCATCCTAGATCTAAAATAATAAAATATAGACATGCAAATATCAACAAAAATGGCAACTAAATTAGGGGCGGTATGTTGTACCATCACTTCGAATCGAAAAAAGTCGAATTCGAAAAAAGTCGAATCGAAAAAATGAAAGTTGTATCATTTTTGCTTTTCGAAAATGATACAACATACCGCCATTCGACTTTTTTCGAAAGTCGATTCGAAGTGATGGTACAACATACCCACAGTACACGTAATAAAGGTAATAGCTGTGTTCCAATGGAGAAAGCAAACTACTCACAAGTACTTGTATCTACTCGCAGCTACCCATGCTCAAATGGTGGTGTAGATGTTGAAATTAGTTACGCATAAAATTAACGGTAGGTATTTTGGTTCAAAAAATTCTAATAGATGGCTTTGTGAGGGGTAGGCTATGTTGAAATGTCAGGACAAACATTATTTTTTGTTTACTTTTGTGAAATAGCAAGCGATTTTTGACATACTCTTCTTTTCGGCCGACGTATATCATAATCAAACCGTCGCTTTCATTAGAAGACCAGTTCTTACTCATTTTTGAGATTTTATTGTGGATTTTAGTTAAAAAAAAATAATTTTCCAAAATAAGACGACAGCAAAATTATACACATAGCTAACTTTGTACACAAAAAAGGTTATGTTTTACTTCTGTCATAGTTTTATCTCGTTCCATTGGTTATCTACTTGCAAGTACTTGTGAGTAGCAAATTTGTCCCATTGGAACACAGCTAATATATTGCGCATCTGTCAAACAACAATGGCGGAACATAGAAACCTTTTTATAATAATTTGTATACGTATGCATATGTACATGCCTAGTAAATCTTAAAAAATAGATATTATTATAAACAAATAAAAAAAAATATTTAATTCAAATACATTTATTTATGCAATTATTGTATTAAGTTTTCGTTTATTATATGGGATAGGTCTCTTACATTCACCATATTGAAAATTTTCCATAGCTGTGCGAAAATGAACGAAAATAGAACCAATGAATATATTACCTCTATTATGTGTACTGTGCAGCATACCGCTCTAGATTTGTATGGAAGAAAGAGACAGAAAATAAGTCACCTCGCCAGCTTACTTATTTGAATAAGTTAGGTTCCACAAATAAGCATTCGTTTCGAAAACAGCCTTATCTGTGGAACCTAACTTATTCAAATAAGTATGCTGGCGAAGGCTGTTTTCGAAACGAATACTTATTTGTGGAACCTAACTTATTCAAATAAGTAAGCTGGCGAGGTGACTTATTTTCTGTCTCTTTCTTCCATAAAAATCTAATTTAATTGTCATTTTTGTTGATATTTTCATGTCAATATTTTATTATTTTAGATTTAGGATGATATATCTAGAAAACAAATGGGTCTTTGTGGATAGCAAAATATATAAAACGATTAAAATAAAGATGTACAAGAACCCAATTATATATTTCGTAAATTAAAATGTTTTAATTTACACACACAATTCTCGGGTAGAGGCTAGATTTCTAAGGTAGATAATATAAACAGACGGTACGGAGTTTGAAAACTGATTACAAATAAAATTATTATTTATTCCGCTATTAATTAAGAATCCAACTAGATCTTTCTTGGTCGCTTTGTACAATTTTAAATATGTAATAAAAATCTGAGATCAACCAAAATTCACATCAAAATAAATATTTAAAGAATATTTCTTTTTTATGAATCTAAATTGCCGTTAAGCATTTTAATTGGTAAAAATATTATTTATATTCGTTATTTTATTTAATTGTATACATTAAATTAATAAAAATATCGAATAAAATATTGGTTGAGATTTTTTCATTGAAAACAGTAATGCGTTTTCATGTTGCTGTCAAAATAAGTAAGCAAACTAATTTCGAACGGCTTTGCTTACTTATTTAAGATGGCGGCAAATAAGTAAATAAGTTTGAAATAAGTACTCGTTTCGAAAACAGCCGAAGTAACTTATTTTCTGTCTCTTTCTTGCACAAAAATCTAAATTCGTTGTCCATCACTTCGAATCGAAAAAGTGAAAGTTGTATCATTTTTGCTTTTCGAAAATGATACAACATACCGCCATTCGACTTTTTTCGAATTTCGATTCGAAGTGATGGTACAACATACCACCCATGTATGGATGTTAGTTGTTTTGTTTTAGAATCTAATTAATGTTTCTAGGCAACAAATGGATATTTCTGAATTAAAACTACATAAAATAATAAACTTAAAGTTGAATTCATCCAAATTATACAACAGAGTACAAAAACCTTTTTGCACAAATCAGACACAAAGAAAAATAACGTACGGTGTCGTACATTACGGTGTATTTATATATGAATAACACGATTATTAGCACTGATGAGATATAAAATAACCCTTTACTATTAATTTGATAATAAAGACTACGATTTCATTGCTAAAGAAAAATTTCTTTAATATAAAAAATCCAGCAGAATTCCGTCTAAAAATCAAATAAAGACACATTTAATTAAACATTATATCGAGTTCTTATGTTTCTACATTGACGAAAGACATTTTAATTGTTATAAATATATTCCTAAAATTCTCGTAAGTTAGTTAAATTAATAAATGTAACGAAAAAATTATACATCGAAGGATTTTGCGTTGAAAACAATCTATGTTTTCATTTCTATGTCATCTATGTTTAGATGCTGACTTTGCTTCCTATAAAAGGGCTCGAAATAAAACTACTAGGGCTGTGTGCCAAACTTAAGGTAAATCGTTTACTATGGTAAAAACCGGTTTTAGGACAGATTTTTCGATCAGTTTGCCATAGAGTTTTTGAAAAATAATTTTATCTACCGAAAAATTTACTTTAAATTAACTTCTACCTTGAGTTTGGCACGCAGCCTAAGTTATCAATCAAGCTAAGTATAGTTTTTATTTTGGTAATGTCTATAACTCTAAAATTACTTGGATTAATTTAAAGAAACTTGGTATTTCGTGTTCTGTTGCTAAAGTTGACATAAAGTTCACTGCTGAAGATATTTTAAATGATATCTGTAAATTTCGCGAAGATTTAGTGTTTCTGCCATTGCCAGATATTAGGTCTGTTGATCCTGATGATAATTATAAATTTGCTTTTGATTGTGTTGACGAGCTAATTGTCATGAGTGCTATCCGTTCAATTAAATCTAATGCTATTGGATACGATAAAATTGATTTTAAAATAATAAAATTATTTATTGATATGTTGCTTCCACAAGTGACATATATAATTAATCTATGTTTGTCAAAATTTGTTTTTCCGAATTTGTGGAAAGTTGCTTCTATTGTTCCAATTCCAAAAAATGATATTGTTGCCAGTCTTAAAGATGTTCGACCAATAAGTATACTACCTGACCTTTCTAAGGTGTTAGAAAAAGTTATGCAAACCCAGATTCTGCAGCATTTTAAAGATTTTGATTTTCTTTGTAAATTTCAGTCAGGGTATAAGCATGGTCACAGTACTACAACAGCTTTGGTACACATTGTTGATGATCTTTCTTCAATTTTGAATGGACACGGTTCGCAAGCTTTATTGGTTTTATTAGATTTCTCTAAGGCGTTTGATAGCGTTAATCATATACTTCTACTTCAAAAGCTTTATTTATATTATAAATTTTCTAGCTCTGCAATTAATATGTTGTACTCTTATTTGTATTGTAGGGAGCAGTTTGTGAAGCATGGTGTTAACTGCTCTGGCATGGGTAGAGTAACTCTAGGTGTACCACAAGGATCAATTCTGGGTCCCTTGCTTTTTTCTATATTTATAAATGATCTTCCATGGCGAATTCGTCATTGTTCTTTTCATCTCTATGCTGATGATTTACAATTGTACATCGGATGTAAAGCATTAGGGTTGAATGAGGCTGCAATGAAATTGAACGAAGATCTTAGTGCCATCTTATTATGGGCTAAATTTAACTCACTGGCGCTTAATCCTAATAAAAGTAAGGCATTATTTTTATGTAAAAGTAATTTGAACATTATTAATCCTACACTTGTTTTGGGTGATGACACAATAAAATTTGTTCCGACTCTTAAAGGACTGATATTAAATTCCAAACTTACTTGGTGTGTCCAAACTTACTTGGTGTGATATTAGTACATTGTGTCAACGTGTTAATTGCTGCGTTTTTTTGAAATCTGGTGTTCGAGACCGCGATAAAATACAGGGAAATTTTGAAAGGAACATTTTAGCACAACAACTTTTACTAACTTCAAGTCAATCATTTTGACGTTTTAAACAGATTACAAATTTAACAAAAATATTTTATAAATTTTTAGTTGTACTCAATAATAAATCTAATTAATAAGTTTTTAAGTTTAAAATTTGAGTGCTTTGTTGTGAAAATGTAAAGCAACGATTAATGGTAAACTAAATACCTTTCTTGATTCCGTATTTGCCGATATAAAATCCAATTTAAGCGATATGAATAGTTCGAATCGAGCTTTTCTAAATACGCTGGTATCGAATAACTCGGAAATTTTATTTGATTACGATAATCCGTACTGGGATAATACACAAAATAAATTTATACTCAATGAGGACGGTTGTAAATGTGTAATTTTATGTGATATACAAAAGGCTGGACGGAATTCTTATAACCATTAGGGAATACAATATTAGTGATACGCCGTGCGACATGAATAAGTACGTATTTGGCTGGAAACATCTAGTAAGGGAGCGATTCTTAACGATCTTTTTAATTTCAGAATGCTGCAATCAACTGTAGGTGATAGTAACATAAATTTAGATGACAGCGATAGTGATAATGGATTTATGGGTGATGATTTTCATAACCAAGCTGAAATGGATGAGCCATAAGAGTTGCAACTACCGATATGACATTCGCATACGATGCAAATGCCGAAATTGAACAAGTGCAAGAGTTGCGAATAAGTGGCGGGTGCTAAACGCTCCCAAACCGTAATTGATTCATTGCAACCGTCTGTCTGATGCGTCGACGAAAATTGGAATATTCGTATCGACCCCGTCTGGACCATCTTATTTGAAAATTAGACCATTGGCAACGGTTCAGACGGAGAGACAACAGATGAGGCGAACCAGTGAAGCGATAAAAGCAAATTGGAATGCTGCAGCTAAGCGAAAACAAAAAAAAATATACGTGATATGCGATCAATATTTAATAATAATACAACACAGGATTCCGATTCATTGGCATTCAGTGCGGATACTAATTCGCTCAATTTAAACAATGCGTATACTGAAGAATATCGTCGAATGGATTATATGTAGTAAGTGGTAATACATCTAAATCAGTTCGAATCAACTTGTATGCTTCATTTTATATGCATATTATAAAGGGAAGTGACAAATGATGATGTTCCAGCACAAAAGTGACTTAATAATTAATTACAAAAGAATTAAATACTCTAATATTTTTTTATTTCTAGTTATATCCCGTTTGAACGGAAGTATGTGGCAAATCAGTAATTCGTATGATGGAAAAATCTGACTTAACGGCAAAAACCTGCCAATATCTGGATCGAAATTTAACTTTTCCGTTGTTGGAATTTTTGTGCGACAAGAAAGTATGTATGATGACAACATAACCTACAAATTATGCATTGAAATATTTTTTTTCGATATTATGACAAAAAAGAATTACACGGAAAAATTTTGGAAACCGTGAATCCATCAATGCATTACCTTAAGTATGTTGGTTGATAAAATAAACATAAAATCAAAGAAAGTAGATTGCTGGATTGTGAATTTAATTCGTAATGTTCGACTCGATGCTAAAATTATCTCGAAATTGGGACCAGTTGTAATGGGAACGCGACCTTTGTCATCGTATCAACAGCTAGTTGAAATATCGATTCCTTCTCGGTTCGTTCGGATGCTCCAACTGGTACTGTAGAAAGAACATAAAGTTAAAGCATAAATGGTGAAAATTGGAAGTACTACTAAACAATCTGTGGAACGCATATACATTTTTCTTTTTATAGTCACCCCATAAAGTTGAGAATCAAGAAAAGTGGAATTTATGAAAAATAAATTTTAATAAGCCGGAAATTTCCATTAATCAACAGTAGTGTTTTATTTTTTAAATTTTCAAATAAACTACATGTGTTGTTTTGAACACAATAATTGATGATATTTCCGCCAATTTTACTCGATGTGCAGTATATTGGGCTTTTCATTTCTTCGTAAGTTATAAATTGAAGTGCCCCATGAGAAACGCCAAACAATTCAGGAATGAAATCACGAAATATATTGTCCATTAAATTTGTCAATTTCTTATTTATATTTCATCCGACTCGGCATATCCCCAAAAACAACAGAAAATTTGAAAATAAAATGACAGTTCTGTCTCTAAAATGAAGTAAGAAACAATCAAAAAATTGTGTACTAAAAAATTTCCCTAGTTTCGTCAGTTCAGGAATTATTAAATTTTGTGATGAACTCGGTTGTACTCTACATAATATCAAGTGTAGATCAGAGTTGTTGAGTACAAGCAAATATAAACTTTATTCAACAATATAATACATGATATGGACTTAATATAAGTTCTTTAGGATTCGATACAGTGAATATGACGCACAAATATTTTAAAATTATAGAAATTGTTTAAAAAATCAAAATATAATTTATCGCGGTCTAGTGCAGCATTTTCAAAAAAACGCAGCTAATTAAAGTTAATATTCGCTAAGATTAATAAGGAAATTATGTCCAATTCAGTTGCGAGTATTTTTGATTAAAAGTTTAGTTGTACCTTTGTTCATGTACTGTGATATGATTTATAGTGCATGTGACAGTTCTTCTCTGCGTCTACTTGAAATTACATTTAATAATTGTATCCGATACGTTCATGGCCTCAGAAAATTTGATCATATTTCTGGTTTAAAAACTTCTATTTTGGGATGTACTTTGTTCGAGTATTATCATTATAGAACAGCTGTATTTATTTTCAGAATTATTACCTCTGGTTTGCCTTTATATCTCTATGAAAAATTAAATTTTTCCAGGTCTCTGCACACTAGAAACATCAATTTGTCCCTTAACAAAAGTAATATGTATAATAATTCGGTTTTGATGAATGCGTCTATTGTTTGGAATGGTTTACCCTTTGAACTTAAAAATATTAATTGTCTTAAAATTTTTAAAAAACTTGTATATTTAACTTTACAGAGAAATTATTAACGTAATTATAATTTGTAATAATATGTTCATACACCTTTGTAAATAATTTTGTATATAGATGAGGATTGTTAATTTTTTTTTCTCTCTTTTGTGATTTTTCTTTTTCATAGTATAAAAGCTTCGGCTTATGCTTGTAAATAGACATGTAATAAATAAATAAAAATAAAATAAAAATAAATAATGTCGCTGCCAAAATAAGTAAGGAAACTCATTTCGAAAGACTTTGATTACTTATTTAAGATGGCGGAAAATAAGTAATTAAGTTTGAAATAAGGCCGTGTCCCAAACACCGACTTATTTCAAACTTATTGACTTATTTGACGCCATCTTGAATAAGTCGATCAAGTCGTCTCAAATGATTTTACTGACTTATTTTGACAGATATAGCAAACAACAAATGTTTTAGGAATTTTTTAATTAATAATTAAATAAAAAAATTAAAATACAGAAAAAATAATTTATTTTAATGAATAAAAACATAAAAATGTGTCTTGAGTTATTAAAACACGATGAAAATTATTCTTGTAGCTGGAGATGCGCGAAATGCACAAGCTACAATTTTTGTTACGCAAGCTACACCTCTATTAATCCTCTTTTTATATCTCTAAAAAAAATGTATATCTCTAAAATCTATTAATTATATTAATTTATTAAGACAATATTGTACTAATAGTTATTAATTAAGTGAAATATCACTAATGTTTGATAATTATTAATAATATTTGATAATTTGTTGAATTTTTCATGATTACATGATCAAATGTATATTTCTTGTTTACATGATCAAATAAGTTTTTTGCTTTCAAAATAAGTCACCTCGATAGCTTCGAAAACAGCCTTAAACAAAATAAACTGCTGCGCTGCTTGATGTGCACACCCATTCGCAGCCGTTAGTGTGGATTGTTTGGAATATGTTGCGCTGCTCTTGGTGTGTTTCATCCTTAAATTGTTTATTAAACTGCAGTGTGGATGTTTACTAAAAGGCATTAATGAGAAGAGTACTGCAACATTGCTTCGCAAGGGTGAGCTGGAGGAAGCTAGGGGCGGTATGTTGTACCATCTCTTCAAATCGAAAAAAGTCGAATTCGAAAAAAGTCGATTCGAAAAAGTGAAAGTTGTATCATTTTTGCTTTTCGAAAATGATACAACATACGCTTTTCGACTTTTTTCGAATTTCGATTCGAAGTGATGGTACAACATACCGCCCCAGAGATGCTGAAGTGGCGACCACTTCTGTCACAAACGAAATGAATTTAAAAGTCTTGTATGTTTCTCCTGTAACGCATGTGGTATTGGATATTATATCAGAAGCAAGAACTCTCACTTCTTACTTGCTTCGTAGAAATTTCTTGTTTTTGCTCCGCGTCTCGGGTTATAAACTCGCTCGGGCTATAATAGCATACCGCTCAACCTTGGTGTATAATATATGTTTTTTGCTATACGAATAAATCAAAAAACCTAATTTTAAACACATGCATGAACAAAGAAACAGGCAAAGAATCAGCTGAACAAATGATAAAATCACGACGAAAGAATCAAAGTGTGAATGGCGGAATAACTATTGTGAATCAATAAATATGCCATTGTAAGTTCAGTGTGTAAAACATTGTATTTGTAATGTCAAAGTTTTATTGACATCCCGCAAATCAATAGAAAACTTTCTAGATGTTTTTTAGATCGTGCAATTAATATAATTTCTTAACATAAAACCTTAAAATTTACTTTAATTAGTGAGGATCTATTCTGTGTCTAGGTTTTTTGTACATTATTTAACATGTTAGGGGTTATTGTATCAGGGCGATTGGTAAGAAAATAGCTAATTGAGCTTGTCTCAACTACAAAATTAAATTTTGTTTATCTTCATGTCTATAAATATTCGTAAACTATATTATAGGCTCAAACTCAATTCATCCAGCTTGGCGAGCGACAATTTTGTTGTAATTTGGAAGATGCCGATAACATAAACCACATTGTTGTATTTTTAACCGGTTCCATGCCTCTGCCTGAGGGTATGATTGCTGCCGTTTATTTTAGCTGGCCTGATACAAATGCACCACCAAACTGGCAATATTTGGGTTACATATCGAACAATAAACCTTCAGCAATTTTTAAAATTTCTCAGTTGAAAAAACTCCATGAAATGGATGATATTAGTGAATCAAATGTTTTTGGATCTCAGCCAATATCACATATAGCTCAAATAGGTGTTTCGTTTGAACCTGAATCGTCAATTAACGAGTTGACGCCAGCTATAACAAATACATTATCCACAAATTATGAGTTTGGCCAAAAAATGTTGGAGAATTTTTTTAATTTTGCATCTAGTTTTGCTATTACTCAGGCTCAAATGGTATCAAACCCGGGAGAAACATATGTGCCATTGTCTACACTACAAACTTGGTTTTCAAATTTCCAAAGAAGATTACAACAAAATCCCAACTTTTGGAAATTATAGACAGCACAAGCTATGCCTCGAGGTTTAATGATTGCCGTGCAAATTCAATCGAGCTCATCACTCAATTCAGAATTATTACTATCAAATATAGGAATTCTGTTTTTTGCATTTTATTTTATTTTAAGAATCAAAATGATTGAAAATAAAAATTATTTAATTACTTACATATATATATATATCGCACATGATATGGAAAAGTGACACAACTCCAAAAATGAACTTTTAGAGTTAATTCGCTAGAAAGATTCGCAATGTTAGATTTCATAACCCTTAATAAAAACAATTTTCCTTCACCAAAAATGATATGGAAAAGTGACACAACTCCAAAAATGAACTTTTAAGGTGGATTTACATATGCGACGTGAGACAAGTTGAAATAAACGTGACGCTTTCTTAACAATTTACATTTGCGACGGATGCCGCCACGCACACTAAATTAAATATTTTAAATATCAAATACATAATCAAAATTATAATTGTGGTGTAATAATAAAATAATTGTGGTGTATATTTATGTATTGTGTTCTGTCACTAAAAAAACCTTTGACTATATATTTAATTTAATATTTAAATGTATAGTCAAAGAAAAAAACAATGTGGCAAAACAATCAGAAATTAAGTAAAAAAAATTTACAAACTAAAAAAAAAATGCCGGCATGTTTCTAAATTTTTATGTGTGTGTGACCGTCACGGAAAAGATAAAATTTGTTCTTGTCTCGAGTTCTCGACGTGTAGCGTGTGCCGTGTGACGAATGTCAAAATAGTCGTTTATGATTCAGCTATGCTACACACTTGGTTTCTGGATTCAAACTATTGCGCAATAGATTTTAATTTTTAATTTTAAACCCTTATTTTAAATTAAATCATTAAATTTTTTGTCTTGTTTTATTCTTTTCTCTCGAAAATAAATTTTAAACAAAAATCTACATTTCAAAAATGTCCTTAAATTTTTTTATTTTCATTTCAATTTTTTTCATTTCGGATTCACGGACAAAAATTTTATTACGTAGCTGCGACGTAAAAATTTTGACCGTGAATCCGAAATGAAAAAAATTGAAATGAAAATAAAAAAATTTACGGACATTTTTGAAATGTAGATTTTTGTTTAAATTTTATTTTCGAGAGAACAGAATAAAATAAGACAAAAAAATTTAATGATTTAATTTAAAATAAGGGTTTAAAATTAAAAATTAAAATCTATTGCGCAATAGTTTGAATCCAGAAAACCAAATTATAGTGTAGCATGGCTGATTGGCTATAGACACACGTCGCATATGTAAATCCACCTTTAGAGTTAATTCACTAGAAAGATCCGCAATGTTAGATTTCATAGCCCTTAATAAAAACATAGTTTTTCCTTCACCAAAAATGATAGAGCGCGAAGTGTCATTCTTCTAATTACATAGTAATTTTTGTTTTGGCTCTCCTGAAAAATATAAATTTTTGAGTTGCCACTTTTCCATAGCAGGTGCGATATGTTCACATTATTTCTCATTGCACCCTACTAATATTGTAAATCGCGCCTCTTGACTTCAGAGTTATTACTATTTTGACATGGATAAAAAAATCGAGCCCAATCATTGGGAAAAATATGCAGATACGTACGATCCTATTAAAATAGGGTCCATTGATGGTAAGTTTTAAAATATGTAAAATAAATTGTTTTAGCTGTCTAGAAACTGATTCAGCGAAACCGAAAATGCATAAATAAGACCTAGGTAGTGTCACGTGTTGAATTAGGGGTAGCCTTATATACTTCCAAACGATATACTAAAACTACTTATCCTAAACTTATAGCAACTATCAATTTAATTAAGAAGCATTATTTCTACACAGGAACCGATACTAGACCACACGACAAAGCAATAGTAAAAGCTATCAAAGCAATTTATAGGTTACCTTCAAAGGGATACTTAGGTGATCCTAAACGTACAATATTCGTCGGACGCCTACACAGCAAATACACAGAAAACGATCTAACAAAATATTTTAAAAAGTTTGGTTCCATTGAGAAATGCCGTATTGTACGAGATATTATTACTGGCTTATCAAAGAGCTACGGCTTTATTGAATACAAACACCGTACATCATGTCGGGAAGCTGTTCTCGAAATGAACGACAAGTTTTTGGACAATTGCCAAATTTTAGTTGACTATGAATGTGAACGTTTGTTACATGGATGGAAACCTAGGCGACTAGGAGGTGGGTTCGGTGGACAAAAAGAATCCGGACAATTACGATTTGGTTGCACAAGTCGTCCATTTCAACGGCCACTATCGAGTACTATAGATTTACGGGAAGTATTCCGCAAAGAAAAAAGGAAAAAATCACATTGAATATATTCATACGAATTATATTGGTAAAGAAAAAATTGTAATAAATCACTCATAAATATAAATTCAACAAAATTTACAGTTTTAATTTACAAGACGGCGGCATTAGCAACAACGCTTGGATTATTAATTACCTCACCAAGACTCTGTAACACTTCGTTACGATAATCATCGAAATCTCCCTCAATCTCGTTTATGGTTTGCTCCTCGATAACATATAAAGTGCAGTTGGTGTCGCGGATAAGTCGCTCGTCGTGAGTTACAATGATAACACCACCTTCATATTCATTTATAGCTTCAGCCAACGCATCAATTGATTCAATATCTAGATTATTAGTCGGTTCATCGAGGATCAATACGTCTGGAGCACTCAAACATAATTCAGCCAATGCAACTCTTGCTTTTTGCCCGCCCGATAAGTCCTTCATTTTTATAGTATGTGCATGACTAACGAGACCAAATGATCCCAGGGCTTTGCGTGCCTTTTCATGTTGCAAATTGAATAATCGTTGTAAGTATTCAGCGGCACTCTCTTCAGCGGTTAAATGTTCACCCGAATGTTGATCAAAACGGCCAATGCGTAAGCGATGATTTTTGCGTTGCTCGCCTTTGCAAGGTTCAATGTCACCGACAAGCAATTTCAAGAAGGTGGATTTCCCAACACCATTCGGCCCAACAATGGCAATTCGACTGCTCAAATCAATACCAAACTCGGTGTTTATAAAAAGCGGTTTTTGAGTTGGAAAATTGAATGTTACACCTTCAACGAAGAAAATCATTAACTGAGTTAGGGTTTTAGAATACACAATAATATTTACTTACCATGCAATCCAAGTATAGGCGGCTGCAGTTGAGCTGGCTCTGGAAAGCGAAATTTAACAATATATTCTTTAGGTTTCAAAAGCAATTCTATTTGCTGATCATCGTCGTCATTTCTCGGAGCTTTGCTACGATTCTTTTCTTGTTTTCGCGTAAGGACGTCTTTCTGTTTCTTTTCGGCCACCTTTTTCGATTGCCCAGAAGCCTTCATTTCCTTAATTCGTTTCTCTTGTTTTTCATATTCTTTTATTTGCTCTTTACGTTTCTGTTGCAACATTTTCTTAAACATTGAATAATTTCCCTTGTAATAATACAATTTCTTATTATCTAGATGAATAATCTCGTTACATACATTATCCAAAAAAGATTGATCGTGAGAAACAATTAGAAGAGTTTTTTTCCATGCTTGAAGGTAGTTATCAAGCCAAATTACGGCATTTAAATCCAAATGGTTGGTCGGTTCATCTAGTAAGAGCAGCGTAGGTTCCATATATAGGGCGCGCGCCAATGAAACTCTCATACGCCAACCTCCAGAAAAATTTTTCGTTGCACGATTTTGCATTTCTTTTGAAAATCCTAAACCAGCCAAAATTCGGCGGGCTCTGGGTTCCGCAGAATCTGCTCCTATTACCTTAAGTTCATTGTAGACTTCATTTAAACGATCTTGAACATCTAAATTGCCAGATTCTACTATCTTTTCTAATTTGTTGCATTCTTCTAGTAATTCAGTACGTTTTACATCGGCTTTTAGTATTGTTTCGACAGCAGTGTGTTCGTCTGCTACAACTTCTTGTTCACAAAGTAGAACATCAATATTTGGAGGGATATCAAACGCACGAGTTGAAATGTGACGAAGCAGAGTAGTTTTTCCATGTCCGTTAGGGCCTACTAAGCCATAACGGCGACCACTTGCTATCAACAAATTGGCATTCACTAATAAATCATTGCCTTTGGCCGAAATGGTAAAATTTTCTATTTTTATATCAACTGCGTGTTCTAGAGCTGCTTTTTGTCCTCCTGATTTTTGAGCTTGTGACATTGTAAAATTACTGTCCAGAGTAGAATGACCCTGACCGCCTTTACGTGTCATGGCCTCAACTTGCTTTTCATAATCCAGCTGCTTTTTAAGTTTCTTTTTTTCTTTATGTGTCAATTTCTTTTCTGCTGGTTCTTCGTTCTTTCTCTCGCCTTCTGGTTCTCTTATTTCAGATTCGAACTCTTTTTCCGTAATTTGCTGGTGATCATCTAGTTCACGTTCCATAATTTGTATTTCCGAAACATTCTCTACCAATATTTCTACCTCACGGTCTACTAGCTCTATTGTTTTATCTTCAACGGCTTGATGAGGCATATTTTCTGAGTTGTGAGTTTCGTAGTTAGAATTAATTTCTGCTGACTGTTCGATCGTCCGTTCTTCCTCTACAGCTTCATTGTTATCTTGCGAGACATCGCTTATATCATCTTCATCCTCACTAAAAATTTTTGATTTCTTTTTCTTTTGTTTGGGAGCTTTTGTTTGCTCAATTTCCACTTCGTCTGGCTGAGGTAGATCAAATTTGCTATCTTCCTCATCCTCTGACCATTCAGCTTTCTTAGCCTTCCTCATTTTCTTTTTTGATTGAGCAACAGGTTTTGTTGATTGTACTTCATCATCTGCATTGTCCAGGGTAAATTTGCTGACATCTTCATCATCAGACCAATCCGCCTTTTTAGTTTTTTTTTTCGCTTGTGATATTGTTTTTTTTGGTGAGGGTTGAACTTCATCGTCTTCTACAACAATTTCCTTTTTAATTTTCCCTTTTGCTCCTTTTTTATTTGATTTCTTTCCACTAGCAAACTCCTCATCCGAATCATCTCTAATCACTTTTATGGGTTGATCATCTTCACTCCCGTCATTTTTCGATTTTTTTTTCGATTTACTTACTCCTCCAGCTTTCCCTTTTTGATTGGATTTTGAGGTTATCTCTGACTTCTCGAATTCATCATCGTCAATATCTTGTTTTTTATTACCCCGCTTTTTCGACATTTTGAATTATTAACTAATTATATTATATGTAATAATAATTATGTATATAAAGGTTTATAATAAATATATTAAATTTTAACTATGCAATTTGCAATACAAGCAATGTTTCTGATCACCAAGGAATGAATTTTTCTTACTTTTTGACACATGTCAACTAAATATGTCATTATATTAAATTGTGAATTGGTATGGTGCGTGCTACAATTGTATATGTATTTGGACGTGTGTTTTTGCATTCCATACGCCATTGCGTATATGCATACGGCCAGGTTGAAGCAAAATATAAAAAATACGGGGCGGTATGTTGTACCATCACTTCGAAAGTCGAATCGAAAAAGTGAAAGTTGTATCTTTTTTGCTTTTCGAAAATGATACAACATACCGCCATTTGACTTTTTTCGAATTTCGATTCGAAGTGATGGAACAACATGCCGCCCACGGTTTGTATGAATGCAGGCCCAAATAACGTAACACGAAGAAACACTTTCATACAAATGCCATTGAAGTTTTTTATAACAGTTTTTCTTCGACTTTATTTATTTATATCTCGTAATTGCGGCAGAAAAATAAATTTTCATTCTCCTAAGTATGAACTTTATTTTTTTTATCTTTAACCCTTAACTTTAACCCTTACTTTAAGGAAGTATTTCAAGTTTACTTCCCACCAGTGGGTGTATTCTGTCTTTCTGAAAAAATAAATTTTTGTAGCACTTTTTCCCAACTTTTATTCCCAATTTTCTAAAAGTGTATTCTGGCAGTGTTGGAAATAAATTTTTGAGGAAAAGAAATTTAGTTCAAGTGTCGGTCACCCACACGGTGTTTGTTTGTTTATTTCTTAGTTTTTTGAGGTCAGGGGCGGTATGTTGTACCATCACTTCGAATCGAAATTCGAAAAAAGTCGAATGGCGGTATGTTGTATCATTTTCGAAAAGCAAAAAAGATACAACTTTCACTTTTTCGATTCGACTTTCGAAGTGATGGTACAACATACCGCCCACGGTTTGTATGAATGCAGGCCCAAATAACGTAACACGAAGAAACACTTTCATACAAATGCCATTGAAGTTTTTTATAACAGTTTTTCTTCGACTTTATTTATTTATATCTCGTAATTGCGGCAGAAAAATAAATTTTCATTCTCCTAAGCATGAACTTTATTTTTTTTATCTTTAACCCTTAACTTTATCCCTTACTTTAAGGAAGTATTTCAAGTTTACTTCCCACCAGTGGGTGTATTCTGTCTTTCTGAAAAAATAAATTTTTGTAGCACTTTTTCTCAACTTTTATTCCCAATTTTCTAAAAGTGTATTCTGGCAGTGTTGGAAATAAATTTTTGAGGAAAAGAAATTTAGTTCAAGTGTCGGTCACCCACAAGGTGTTTGTTTGTTTATTTCTTAGTTTTTTGAGGTCAGGGGGCGGTATGTTGTACCATCACTTCGAATCGAAATTCGAAAAAAGTCGAATGGCGGTATGTTGTATCATTTTCGAAAAGCTCAAAATTTTACAACAACAATTGCATTGTATTAAGCCGATTGTTTTAGAATGTTAAGAAAAAATTTTTTAGGATTAGGGGAAATAAATCTTTTTATGGTTATGGTGTTTACCGCAAGGCGTTATTTTTTCTATTTTTTTCGAAAAATTAACTTGTAATAAAATTTGGTATTTCTTATTTGATAGCAAAATACCGAATTTAGTTTGTTCTATTTGATAAAATAAAAAAAACTAAAATAAATATTAATAAAATGAACCAACACAGAAAAATCAAAACGCATTAAAAATTAAAGCCAAAAGTTGTTGCTTTCACATTTCTTAGCTAAGCTAATCGGATTAGTGTAAGCAACACTACTAAAGATACAACTTTCACTTTTTCGATTCGACTTTTTTCGAATTCGATTCGAAGTGATGGCATAAAGAAAATACATTAGAGTGATAATCTTAGTACAATAAATTGTCATATGAAATTTCAAATCGAAATATTTGGTGTTAATTTTATATAAAAAATTTTTACTTTTACAAATCAGTAGATACTCCTGATGATGACCTAACAAGTCGAAATCGATCGAGTGATTTTTTAAACTTTTTGAAAAAAAAATTTAATTAAAATATTCAAAAATACAATTTTGCGAAATAAAAAACAAGTGTTAAATAAAATGTGTTTATTAAGTATGTAATGGTTAAATTTAACCTAGGTTATCTCAGGTTTACGTGCATGGAAACGCAGATTAAGGTTGAGTTTCGTTAAATTTCTGCGGCCCCATTCCTGAATACGATACGAAAACGGAAGTACAAGATTCCTATTCAATTTTAAATAAGAATCGTACGAATCAATTGAATTCAAATATGAATTTTGTATTTTTGTTTTCGTATCGTATTCATACTTTTTACGCTATTTGCTGTAGGCACTTGGCGAAACACACTTATACTTAATAAACACATTTTTATTAATCACTTGTTTTTTGTTTCGCAGAATATTTTGAATATTTTTGAAAAGTTTAAAAAATCACTCGATCGATTTCGACTTGTTAGGTCATCATCAGGAGTATCTACTGATTTGTATTAGTAAAAATTTTGTTATTTAAAAAAGCAAAATATAAATAAAAATAAAAGAAGGAGGGAAAAAAAATAAGCAATAAAAATTAATCTACGGATCGCTCAACCAGAGTCATAGGTTGAGTGACAAAATTCAAGGTATATTATTGCGTACGTGAGAATAGAAAAGGGCGGGGTCTGTAATTGGTGAGAACCGGATTTCTCTCTGTTCGTTAAGGATATTATGGTTAAGAAATATTGATTTTCCAATTTCGTAAGATTCTAAGGTATCTAAACTAATTTCTAATACTAATTTTGACATTTGTTTGTTTTTGGCAAAAAACAAATTTTTTAATACCACAAATTCATAAATTTTAATTAAAGTCAATTTAATTTAAATTATTTACGTAAAATAAAGAAATTAATTTATGCATGTCTACAAATTTATACGTTAAAATTAAAAATTCTCCAAATAAAATTTCATTTCTATTTCACGCGAAAATAAATAAATTTTTGGAGACCGCGTTAAAATTTCATTTCACTTTGAACTGAGTACCAAGCTTTAATCTTTGAACTGAGTACTAAGTTTTAAAAATTCACAATTAAACGTCAATAGAATTGTCGATTGTAGTCGTCGATATCCACGACTACAACTTTAATCATCACTTTAAAGTGTGAATTTATTGTGGTTTAAAAATACCAAAAGAGACAATTTAGTCGTATTTGCGAATTAATTGTCGTCTGTCGATTTGGCCCTAAATTTTGCGGCGTACCCCTTCATAGAGGTAAATGTTTTGAGCGCTATCACACTATAACACATTATTAGTGTTCATTATTTACCGCATTAAGTTATTTCTTTATTGAAAATTTTTGGTAATAAATAATATTGACGAAAATTATAAAATTTTTCTTTTCGTTTACTTTCAATTGTATATTTATACATAAAGTGCCTATATTTCATAATAACGATGAAGCATTCTAAGTTGCGAAAATTCGTTTCATGAAAAATTCAGAGTAGTTTTTAATTTATAGTGTTTTTACGTAACGACAAAATTCGCGAAGATTTTTTGAAAATCGCCCGCTCCCTCCATATCTCTCCGACGCGAAGCGCCCGACAACAATGTGTTAAGTAACATACTTCAAATATTGGATTATACGAATCAATATTTTTAAGTGGATGAACGGATGGTTCTATAAACGAATATATGCAACTTGTTTGGCTAATTTTAGATTTATAAGGTCCTTCGCCTGTTTTAAACCTCTCTGCATTTTATCTGCGACAACTTTTCTAAATTCTCCTAATTTATTTTTGAAACCAAAAATAGTATTCGTTTTTTTGGAAATATTTTTATTTAATATATTTTAGCTCCATAAAACCGATTGTAATATTTATCATATGTAAATTATCATATGTAAATTTAATAAAATAATATGTATGTTTTAAATATTAATATGTCACGTTCCTATATTCAAACAATTTTTATTGTGCATGTCGAAAAATAGAACAACAACAAAAACTAATTTTATCCTCTGATTTAAACACCAAAAAGACAAGATAAATCAGCGGATAAATTAAAACTCTCGGATGTTATTTTTTGTTTATCGTCGTTCATAAAATGCAAACAATGGATTAATCCTAGATTAATCGTTTATCCGCGTTCATAAAATCGAGCCGAAGTTAACTCCAAGGTTAACCTGAAGATAACTACAAGTTGACTCGACTCCCAATATAAACAGATACTACCCTTCAAACAAGGTGTTACATTTACGTACCATAAATGGAGAAATTTGTTCATATGATTCTTCGCAAACGTAACATTTTGGTGTTACAAAAATGAACCATTAATGTTGTTCGTGACCCATGATAATTAGACTAGAGAAATTCATCACAAAATTAGAATTTTATTGTTTCATAATGCAGTCATAATATACGAAAATAATAGTTTACAAAATACCAAATTTGAATTTCCTATTATTTTTTGATGTTATTCTCTAATTTTGATGTTTTAGCCTAGCTTATTGGAACCACTTTTTAATTGTACTGATGACATCACTCTTACACCTAGGAATTGTTTTTAGAGCGCATTCTGAAACAAAGAAGGGATATATTATATATTATACATTAATATTATTTTATTTTATTACCGTATTTATTATTATTATTATTTAACTAAATGTAAACCAATTGTTTCACATACTTTATTTGAAAATATGGCGTCGTTTCAAAAACACCTTTCGAAAAAACAATTATAATTTTTAGGTATTATATTTCGTATATTAACTTAACTTAAACAAAAAATTTTCAAAACTAAATATTAAAATTTCACAAATATAAACACAATAATTATGAATTAATTTCGCTATTTAATAAGTTATTTTAAACACCTAGGTACTATTCAACTTTCTCACTTAATTTAAAATTGCGTTTATCTAGTCCGTATGTACATACGAGTATATACAATATAAATATTGGTAAAGATGTGTAGGTAACAAAAAAGTACTTTTTTAGTACATTTATGCTACGTTCAAACGAAGTTCGTTTTTTTGTTTGAAGGGTAGGTATATAAGAAGAATAAAGCCTCAGCTACAATGCATCCGCTCCGTTCCGTTCCGTTTCCTTAAAATAGTTTCCGTTCCGTCTTTTCCGTTCGCTAGTTACAATGACTCCGTTCCGCTTCTCAAAATCACATTTAAATGAAAGTAAATAAAACGTCATGGAGGATTACGAAATTTTAAAGTTGCTGTGCGATTTGTATATTTTATACATAAAATACCGAAAAACATTTAAAACAAGGGGTGATGGTGGGTACGCCCTTTAAATTTAGACAGAAAGAGCGCTGGATATTACAACACAACATTTTTACGAATGAACGAAATAGTTGTTGAGGTTATGTTTTCCGCTCTTCCGTAAAATTTTAATTTTTTTAAAAAAACGGTGCGTCTTCTCCACTCCATTGTAACTAACCTTTCCGTTTTCATGGCAAATTATATACAACATGTCAAATTTAAATTTTTACGGAAAAGAGGAACGGAGCGGAGCGGATGCATTGTAACTGAGGCTTAAGAATTCAATCCGGATTGAACCCGGATAGAAATTTCAATATATACGGGATCGAGTCATCTTCGCGTTAACTCGATTCGATCCACCAAATTTGTAGAATCGAGTTAGCTCAATCCTTATAAACGCCAATATATACGGAATCGAGTCGAAAAACAACAACAACAAATTATTATAAAAATATTAATAATAAAACAACGCCATTTTTATTTCGTTTACGATTATTTGCGTATATATATAAAATTTTTTAAATATTTTTATTTTTGTTTTAATTTAAATAAATATAGAAATATGTATTTAGAAATTTTTTTTTGACGTTTATCTCAACTCGGTTTCGATTCGATCCCAACATAATCCGCCAATATGTATATACGTTAGAAAAGATAATTCAGTTTCAATCCAAAGTTAACTCTAAGTTGATTCGACCTGAATTGAATCCCTAATATATACGTAGTAAGAGTAAATGAGAGTTTCAGAAAGATTTAGAGCTGTTATAACATTATCGTAACAATGTAGAGTTTACGATCAGCCTCTTGTAGATAAAGGGTAAGGAAACGAGGAAAGAATCAAATGTAATTTTCCCTGGCAGAAAAATCTTGATCCATTTTTCATCCAAAATGGCTTCTTTGTTTACATTTTTTGTCTTGTTTTTATTTTTTGATTATGGATCAAAAATAAAATCCAAAAAATTTGTTGGATTTTTTTTGACGTTTACTCACACAATATCACAATATGGGTGAGTAAACGTCAAAAAAAATCCAACAAATTTTTTGGATTTTATTTTTGATCCAGAATCAAAAAATAAAAAGACAAAAAATGTAAACAAACAAGCCATTTTGGATCATAAATGGATCAAGATTTTTCTGCCACGGAAAATCACAAAAGTGTGGAACGGCGGATCAGAGCGATTATTATTTATGTCTGTCAGACAAAATTTATACAAGAATCATCGCCTGCCACTCAGTATGCTACTATAGAAGAGCAAGTCTTGAAGTTTGTTGATTGGTGAATGTGAATGCCGATTGGCATAAAGTTTTTCCAAAAATATTCTTTTGTGACTTTAAATTGTAAATTTTATAAACTTTTATTTATTTATTGGGTTAATAATTGGCTCTCTGTCTGTACCAAAAATGGGTATTACCGTAGAGGACTTTACATTATACGGAATAATTGGTTTTTTAGTTCTTGAAAATATTGTCGAATTGTACTTGGAAAGAAGACAGGTGATTATTTTACCGAATCAATTTGTTATACTACATAACCTTAAAAATACATATTTTCCAAATCATTGCTTAGATTAAGGTGTACGAGAGTACACGTAAAGTTCCTACGGAATTGGGTGATGCTATGTCATTGGAGACTTTCGAGAAAGCACGAGTTTACGGGTTAGATAAGGCAAAGTTCTCATCATTTAAAACACTAGTTGAAGGAATCATCATTTCATCATTGGAATTATATGTTGGACTTATCGCGATATTTTGGTATAAAGCCAAAGAACTTACTGAAACCATTCATTTAAATCCCGAAAATGAAATTCATGTTAGTTGCGTATTTCTACTTTTGATTACCATTATTGGCACAATTAAAGATCTTCCATGGAAAATTTATGGAACATTTGTGTTGGAGGCTAAACACGGGTTTAATAAACAAACCGTGGGATTCTTCATCAAAGATCAAGTTAAAGCATTTATTGTAGGCCAGCTGATATCTTTGCCAATTGCATCAGCAATCGTTTATATAGTTCAATGGGGTGGTGACTATTTCTTCGTCTACTTATGGGGGTTCACCGGACTTGTATCATTAGTATTGATTACTGTATACCCAATATTTATAGCTCCTTTATTCGATAAATATCGACCATTGGTTGATGGACCACTAAGAACCTCGATTGAAAGTTTATCAGCATCGTTAAAATTTCCATTAACGCAATTATATGTAGTTGAAGGTTCAAAACGCTCCGCCCATAGTAATGCATATTTTTATGGACTATGGGGTTCCAAACGCATTGTGCTTTTCGATACTCTACTGTTGAATAAAGGACAAAAGGATGACACAAATTTAAAAGATGATGAAAAGGGAAAAGGATGCAGTGATGAAGAAGTTTTAGCTGTACTTGGCCATGAATTAGGGCACTGGAAGTTAGGACATATTACAAAAAATTTAATCATAATGCAACTGAATTTATTCATAATGTTTATGGCATTTGGATATTTATTTCAGTATTCACCATTCTATCGCGCTCTTGGATTCAACGACAGCACTCAACCAATTCTAGTTGGATTAGTCATTATTCTTCAATATGTTATGGCGGCGTTTAACGCAGTTATCTCGTTCGCCATGACCGTATTATCCCGAAGATTTGAATATCAGGCCGACGAGTTTGCAAAGCAACTAGGGTTTGCCAAAAATTTGTGTAAAGCTTTAATTAAGCTTCATATTGATAATTTGGGATTCCCTGTTTATGACTGGATGTATTCCTCATGGCACCATTCTCATCCAACGTTATTACAACGTATCGATCGATTAAAGGAGGACAAAAAAAGTAAATAAATTTCAAAGTTACCGTAAAGATTAGTGTTTTCTTAATTTTCTATTGTTTATTAGAAGACTGAAACTGAAATGTTTTTTATAATTGTATTAATAAATATTAAATATTATGTATTGTATGTATGTAATTCTAATTATAAACATACATCCACCCAACATGCAACGCTTTCCATTATTAGGGATTACCGTAGACAGTTAATAAAGCAATGGAAAAATTAACAAAAATACATTTAATTAATAAAATACATGTCTTAAAATAGAGCAAGCATTTTATCTACCACAGCTATTAACTAGGTTCTTGTTAATACCTTAACGTATTAATGTTGAAAATGAAAAATTTTGCATATTCTGGATTTTATACAACGCTAGATTCTCCAATTTGTGAAACACTCAAAATTTCATTGTCGTCTTCATTCTGCAGTTGAACGCCCAAAGAAAGGTTCATACGAGCATTTTCATTTGTTCCTGACATCGGACTCAAAGGCGGTGGCCGTAATCGTGATGGATCCAACAGAGATTGCAATTTCTGCTGTTTCTTTACTGGTGTTCGATTTGGTGAAGATTTGCGGCTTGTTGAAAGTGACTTCAATAGTTTTGCTCTGTAAAGTAAAATTTTATTAATAGAGAAGGAAGAAGTTACGTATATTTTTTTTACTAACGCATCAATGAGTTTCATTAATAACCTATGGTGGGCCTCGTACTCATCATTTCCAAATTCGTTGGGATCATGTCGCGCATGCTCGTACATATCACAAAATTGATGAATTAACCTCTGTCCAGATCCGTTTAAAGTAGGAGCTAAGGTGGAGACTAGAAAAGCACGGGAACTATCCCGGGGATGGCGTGTTCGACCATCTTGACGAGCAATTTCTTTTTCGAGTAGTTTCATATCGTCAACAGCCTTTAGACGGTAATAATAAGGTGGAAGTTCAGAATCTGGTTGCAGGATGTATCTTGAGTCGTCCCAAATCAATTGAGGTTCATAAGCAATTTTTTGTATGCAATCCAATCGTCTCTCGATTTCTTTTTTTATTGACTAAATATACATTGGAAATAGTTTGTAACGAATAACGATTGTAAGTAACTATGTAGTTAGAAAAAACTCTCACCTTCTTCGAATCATGTCCCACCAAGACGTGAGGGCCCCTGCGCGACCTCAGTGTAAATCTCATGATTTGGCGCTTTGCAAATATAAAAGATATTATAAAACCCAAAACTCCTAGCCCAATAATAATGATTATTGTGACTCCAGACAATTCTATGGTTTTTGTTGTATCACCCGTCGTAGGTAGCATTTTTAAAGATTCTTTGCGAGAATCCATTGTTTTTGTGAGAAAACTACATACACAATTTAATGTCAAACTTCAGAAATTTATGAAAGTGTACAAATGATCTACGAAGCAAAGGTTTTGTCGGTTCATACCCAGCAAACCATATATTAAATAGCCATGAAGGATGAAACACACCAAGCAGCAGCAGCGAGCAGCAAATTTAAATTTTGGCTTATTCGCTTATTTAATGATACAAAATCATAGTTTGCGTATAAATACATATAGGTATTTCCATTAAAGGACATTAAGTATTTTGTAATTATAATTGAAAAATTTAAATTTAAAGAAATTGTATTGAATGAAGTTGCATCTGTCGCGGCATCAATAGGTTCCACACCCAGCAGCTTCAATTTGCTGCTCTTTGCTGCTACTAATGACGTCGGTAAAATTTGAACAATTCAAGTTTAAGCTTTGTTCACACGACGGATAAAAATCTCCGATTTTTCTATCCCAGCATTTTAACCAATTACATCACGTAAATTATACAACAGACACGCCTCTTTTCATAGAAAATAGTTGAAACATATTGAAAAAAAATCTCGGATGGAAAAATCCGAGATTTTTGTCCGTCTAGTGAACACAGCTTTACTACTAAAGGATGAAACACACCAAGCAGCATCAGCGAACAGCCAATTTAAATGTTGCCTTATTCGCTTATTTAATGTAACAAGATCATAGTTCGAGTGTAAATATACGTATTTCCAATAAAATAAATCAAATATTTTGTAATTTTAATAGAAAAATTTAAATTAAAAAATTATATTGAATGAAGTTGCATCTGTCGCGGCAGCAATAGGTTCCACACCCAGCAGCTTCAATTGACTGCTCTTTGATGCTACTCATAACCTCAATAAAATTGAGACAAGTGCATTTTACTACTAAAACAAAATAAACTGCTGCGCTGCTTGATGTGCACACCCATTCGCAGCCGCTACTGTGGATTGTTTGGAATATGTTGCGCTGCTCTTGGTGTGTTTCAACCTTTAAACAAAACAATCTGCTGCGCTGCTCGGTGTGCACGCCCATAAGCAGCCGTTAGTGTGGATTGCTTGGAATATGTTGCGCTGCTGTGTTTCATCCTTTATCCGGTTTACATTTCGAGTCAGTTCCCTCCCGGCGCAAAAATGTGTACATTAAAAGCGGACCGTTTACGAACGGTTTACGAACGCTTTTTTGGTACTACTACTACATACATATACATTCAGTATTATGTACACAACACATGTTGTCGTTTCTCGTTTTTTCTATTGACAATTTATTCTTCATAGCATACATACATAAGCATAAGTTAGTGAACACTCGTGTGTGATATTTTAATTTGGTAATTAAATACAAAATAATAATCGAAATATTTAATTGTTTTTATATATTTTGTATATTTTAATTAAAAGCCTTAGACAACTTCGATTGCAGAATTCATAAATTTGGAAAACGATGTAAAACAAGACAGTTATAAAGAAAAAATTCTTGTAAATATCAAGCAATTTGTAAACATTTCTAATAATTTTATATTTTACACTTATAATTCATATTAATAATATACTTTTTTAAATTTTAGTTACAACATTTTAGAGGTATAACGGATTTAACGCATGAAAAATACATTCGGGGCTGTTTAAAAACCATTATTACGGATCATGCGGCCTACAGTTTCTAGTTGCATGGGCAACATGGAAATATACCTATTAAAACATTTACAATTATTAATATTTTTATATTAAGGACAAAGCCGTAACTACTATCGCTGCAAATCTGAAAATTTGAAAGTGGACGAACATATATAAATAACATATGACACGTTAAAAACAATCAGTCGCAACTTTTTTACTGGTCACCACCAGGAATAGAACCCGGGACCCCCGAATAACAGAGCAAGCACTCTACTTACTAAGCTAACGAGGGCGTTTTAAAAGGTATTATCGGTTTATTATAATTTCTTGTTTTTGTATGCTCTAATAGTATCATTTCACGTAATTAAAAAGTGGTTCCAGTATGCCAAAGACCGTTGTCGGCGGTCACAACGTAATAATTAATGAGACATTCAAAATATTAGATAAATAATGTGACAAATGAATTTAAAGAATGAATTTACTATGTTAGTATAAGAAATTTGATAAATTATATGAATTGGAGCACTGTGTTTTAGAAACATGATAATTGAAATTTAAATATCGAACGGTATTGAATAATTTAATATTTAAGACCAAGCTAAATTTTTAGTTTCTGATTAGTTAAGATATACCATTATTTAATAGACAAAGACAAAAATGTCATCTTGAAAATAATATTTACATATCTAAATACTGTTTATTAAAGTAATTATTATATGCACTAAGCAGTAAATCCAGAGATAAAAACATTTGTAAATTACTATAAATCTACGTGAAATACATAAATAATAAAAATTGATTAAAAACGATTTGTTTACTAGGGAGCGACAAATTCTACACCGTACAATAATGATTCGTGTAAGCAGTTCAAAATCGTATCGCGTAGTGGTTCTTAAATGTTACGCGTTAGCAGTTCGCAAACGTTACGTAAAAACGTTAACATTATGAACACTATTATGTATACTAATATATACAAAAGTCTTCGCAAATTTGTTTCACTTCTCATGTGACAAAAGTATACTTTACGTATCACATCCGTACTGTTTACGCGTAACGTTTACGAACACCTTAGTATAGTAAAGTCTTCGTAAACTGTACGTTTACGTTACACCTGGTCTGAAGGGTTGTAGTTTTCAAGGCGGCCGCATGAAATTTGCTCAAGCCGAGGTTAATGGTGTCTTCACAGAACGAGATATGCACGATTTTACATGTTCCAAATTTTTTTCCAGTAAAAAATGAAGGGTTAAGTATATTATGATTTTCGTTTGCTAGAGGAGCACGAATCAAATTCCAGTAAAATAAAATTGGATTTTTTCTTTTTAATTTGAGCAAATGTTGTTTACATATGGCTCACTTTTTAACTAGTAACTTTTTGTTATTTGCGTGCGGCTCTATTTTTCAGTAAAAAATTTGTTGGGGAAAAAATTGGAACATGTAATGCCCGGTTAACATACGACCAGCATTTTTCTTTTGCAAAATGAATAAGATATAACATTGACTTTTTGCACATATGTCTCATATGAGAGACAAGAAAAGCAATATATCCCAACAAAATTTTGCAGAAGAATTTTTGAGCAAAACTCACCATAAAAATGAAAATGTTGCCATAAAATATATTCGATCCGAGTATTTTTATGGCAACATTTTTAAAATTAACAAGAGAAAAAAATTAAGTGTGCTTTAGACCACACTACTGAAGTAAAACTTCTAATATATATTTAATATTTATAATATAATATAGAAAAATTATAATATTGAAAAAGAAAATTGGTCACCCTGTGCGTTCTCGAGTGTCACCTAGCCAATTATGTCTGATGCCACAAGAGGAATCATAGATAATGTTTATGTATGTGTCACAAAATGGACAAATAAACCATTTTTGAAATCTCTCCGCATAGTAAAAATAGCCTTGAAATAATTTTTATTTTCATTTATGTTTGTGTAGTGTGGTTTCATCGAAAATTTGTTTAAGTCTCATTAAAACCTCTATCATAGGCAAATGGGTAAAGACACGAAGAAAGAATCGGTTTCTGTGATACCTCGTCCCTCGTGTGAAATGGAGCTATAATATAGAAAAAATACATATATAAAATATATCGTTCATATTTTCATATTTTCATATTTTCATATTTTCATATTTTCATATTTTCATATTTTCATATTTTCATATTTTCATATTTTCATATTTTCATATTTTCATATTTTCATATTTTCATATTTTCATATTTTCATATTTTCATATTTTCATATTTTCATATTTTCATATTTTCATATTTTCATATTTTCATATTTTCATATTTTCATATTTTCATATTTTCATATTTTCATATTTTCATATTTTCATATTTTCATATTTTCATATTTTCATATTTTCATATTTTCATATTTTCATATTTTCATATTTTCATATTTTCATATTTTCATATTTTCATATTTTCATATTTTCATATTTTCATATTTTCATATTTTCATATTTTCATATTTTCATATTTTCATATTTTCATATTTTCATATTTTCATATTTTCATATTTTCATATTTTCATATTTTCATATTTTCATATTTTCATATTTTCATATTTTCATATTTTCATATTTTCATATTTTCATATTTTCATATTTTCATATTTTCATATTTTCATATTTTCATATTTTCATATTTTCATATTTTCATATTTTCATATTTTCATATTTTCATATTTTCATATTTTCATATTTTCATATTTTCATATTTTCATATTTTCATATTTTCATATTTTCATATTTTCATATTTTCATATTTTCATATTTTCATATTTTCATATTTTCATATTTTCATATTTTCATATTTTCATATTTTCATATTTTCATATTTTCATATTTTCATATTTTCATATTTTCATATTTTCATATTTTCATATTTTCATATTTTCATATTTTCATATTTTCATATTTTCATATTTTCATATTTTCATATTTTCATATTTTCATATTTTCATATTTTCATATTTTCATATTTTCATATTTTCATATTTTCATATTTTCATATTTTCATATTTTCATATTTTCATATTTTCATATTTTCATATTTTCATATTTTCATATTTTCATATTTTCATATTTTCATATTTTCATATTTTCATATTTTCATATTTTCATATTTTCATATTTTCATATTTTCATATTTTCATATTTTCATATTTTCATATTTTCATATTTTCATATTTTCATATTTTCATATTTTCATATTTTCATATTTTCATATTTTCATATTTTCATATTTTCATATTTTCATATTTTCATATTTTCATATTTTCATATTTTCATATTTTCATATTTTCATATTTTCATATTTTCATATTTTCATATTTTCATATTTTCATATTTTCATATTTTCATATTTTCATATTTTCATATTTTCATATTTTCATATTTTCATATTTTCATATTTTCATATTTTCATATTTTCATATTTTCATATTTTCATATTTTCATATTTTCATATTTTCATATTTTCATATTTTCATATTTTCATATTTTCATATTTTCATATTTTCATATTTTCATATTTTCATATTTTCATATTTTCATATTTTCATATTTTCATATTTTCATATTTTCATATTTTCATATTTTCATATTTTCATATTTTCATATTTTCATATTTTCATATTTTCATATTTTCATATTTTCATATTTTCATATTTTCATATTTTCATATTTTCATATTTTCATATTTTCATATTTTCATATTTTCATATTTTCATATTTTCATATTTTCATATTTTCATATTTTCATATTTTCATATTTTCATATTTTCATATTTTCATATTTTCATATTTTCATATTTTCATATTTTCATATTTTCATATTTTCATATTTTCATATTTTCATATTTTCATATTTTCATATTTTCATATTTTCATATTTTCATATTTTCATATTTTCATATTTTCATATTTTCATATTTTCATATTTTCATATTTTCATATTTTCATATTTTCATATTTTCATATTTTCATATTTTCATATTTTCATATTTTCATATTTTCATATTTTCATATTTTCATATTTTCATATTTTCATATTTTCATATTTTCATATTTTCATATTTTCATATTTTCATATTTTCATATTTTCATATTTTCATATTTTCATATTTTCATATTTTCATATTTTCATATTTTCATATTTTCATATTTTCATATTTTCATATTTTCATATTTTCATATTTTCATATTTTCATATTTTCATATTTTCATATTTTCATATTTTCATATTTTCATATTTTCATATTTTCATATTTTCATATTTTCATATTTTCATATTTTCATATTTTCATATTTTCATATTTTCATATTTTCATATTTTCATATTTTCATATTTTCATATTTTCATATTTTCATATTTTCATATTTTCATATTTTCATATTTTCATATTTTCATATTTTCATATTTTCATATTTTCATATTTTCATATTTTCATATTTTCATATTTTCATATTTTCATATTTTCATATTTTCATATTTTCATATTTTCATATTTTCATATTTTCATATTTTCATATTTTCATATTTTCATATTTTCATATTTTCATATTTTCATATTTTCATATTTTCATATTTTCATATTTTCATATTTTCATATTTTCATATTTTCATATTTTCATATTTTCATATTTTCATATTTTCATATTTTCATATTTTCATATTTTCATATTTTCATATTTTCATATTTTCATATTTTCATATTTTCATATTTTCATATTTTCATATTTTCATATTTTCATATTTTCATATTTTCATATTTTCATATTTTCATATTTTCATATTTTCATATTTTCATATTTTCATATTTTCATATTTTCATATTTTCATATTTTCATATTTTCATATTTTCATATTTTCATATTTTCATATTTTCATATTTTCATATTTTCATATTTTCATATTTTCATATTTTCATATTTTCATATTTTCATATTTTCATATTTTCATATTTTCATATTTTCATATTTTCATATTTTCATATTTTCATATTTTCATATTTTCATATTTTCATATTTTCATATTTTCATATTTTCATATTTTCATATTTTCATATTTTCATATTTTCATATTTTCATATTTTCATATTTTCATATTTTCATATTTTCATATTTTCATATTTTCATATTTTCATATTTTCATATTTTCATATTTTCATATTTTCATATTTTCATATTTTCATATTTTCATATTTTCATATTTTCATATTTTCATATTTTCATATTTTCATATTTTCATATTTTCATATTTTCATATTTTCATATTTTCATATTTTCATATTTTCATATTTTCATATTTTCATATTTTCATATTTTCATATTTTCATATTTTCATATTTTCATATTTTCATATTTTCATATTTTCATATTTTCATATTTTCATATTTTCATATTTTCATATTTTCATATTTTCATATTTTCATATTTTCATATTTTCATATTTTCATATTTTCATATTTTCATATTTTCATATTTTCATATTTTCATATTTTCATATTTTCATATTTTCATATTTTCATATTTTCATATTTTCATATTTTCATATTTTCATATTTTCATATTTTCATATTTTCATATTTTCATATTTTCATATTTTCATATTTTCATATTTTCATATTTTCATATTTTCATATTTTCATATTTTCATATTTTCATATTTTCATATTTTCATATTTTCATATTTTCATATTTTCATATTTTCATATTTTCATATTTTCATATTTTCATATTTTCATATTTTCATATTTTCATATTTTCATATTTTCATATTTTCATATTTTCATATTTTCATATTTTCATATTTTCATATTTTCATATTTTCATATTTTCATATTTTCATATTTTCATATTTTCATATTTTCATATTTTCATATTTTCATATTTTCATATTTTCATATTTTCATATTTTCATATTTTCATATTTTCATATTTTCATATTTTCATATTTTCATATTTTCATATTTTCATATTTTCATATTTTCATATTTTCATATTTTCATATTTTCATATTTTCATATTTTCATATTTTCATATTTTCATATTTTCATATTTTCATATTTTCATATTTTCATATTTTCATATTTTCATATTTTCATATTTTCATATTTTCATATTTTCATATTTTCATATTTTCATATTTTCATATTTTCATATTTTCATATTTTCATATTTTCATATTTTCATATTTTCATATTTTCATATTTTCATATTTTCATATTTTCATATTTTCATATTTTCATATTTTCATATTTTCATATTTTCATATTTTCATATTTTCATATTTTCATATTTTCATATTTTCATATTTTCATATTTTCATATTTTCATATTTTCATATTTTCATATTTTCATATTTTCATATTTTCATATTTTCATATTTTCATATTTTCATATTTTCATATTTTCATATTTTCATATTTTCATATTTTCATATTTTCATATTTTCATATTTTCATATTTTCATATTTTCATATTTTCATATTTTCATATTTTCATATTTTCATATTTTCATATTTTCATATTTTCATATTTTCATATTTTCATATTTTCATATTTTCATATTTTCATATTTTCATATTTTCATATTTTCATATTTTCATATTTTCATATTTTCATATTTTCATATTTTCATATTTTCATATTTTCATATTTTCATATTTTCATATTTTCATATTTTCATATTTTCATATTTTCATATTTTCATATTTTCATATTTTCATATTTTCATATTTTCATATTTTCATATTTTCATATTTTCATATTTTCATATTTTCATATTTTCATATTTTCATATTTTCATATTTTCATATTTTCATATTTTCATATTTTCATATTTTCATATTTTCATATTTTCATATTTTCATATTTTCATATTTTCATATTTTCATATTTTCATATTTTCATATTTTCATATTTTCATATTTTCATATTTTCATATTTTCATATTTTCATATTTTCATATTTTCATATTTTCATATTTTCATATTTTCATATTTTCATATTTTCATATTTTCATATTTTCATATTTTCATATTTTCATATTTTCATATTTTCATATTTTCATATTTTCATATTTTCATATTTTCATATTTTCATATTTTCATATTTTCATATTTTCATATTTTCATATTTTCATATTTTCATATTTTCATATTTTCATATTTTCATATTTTCATATTTTCATATTTTCATATTTTCATATTTTCATATTTTCATATTTTCATATTTTCATATTTTCATATTTTCATATTTTCATATTTTCATATTTTCATATTTTCATATTTTCATATTTTCATATTTTCATATTTTCATATTTTCATATTTTCATATTTTCATATTTTCATATTTTCATATTTTCATATTTTCATATTTTCATATTTTCATATTTTCATATTTTCATATTTTCATATTTTCATATTTTCATATTTTCATATTTTCATATTTTCATATTTTCATATTTTCATATTTTCATATTTTCATATTTTCATATTTTCATATTTTCATATTTTCATATTTTCATATTTTCATATTTTCATATTTTCATATTTTCATATTTTCATATTTTCATATTTTCATATTTTCATATTTTCATATTTTCATATTTTCATATTTTCATATTTTCATATTTTCATATTTTCATATTTTCATATTTTCATATTTTCATATTTTCATATTTTCATATTTTCATATTTTCATATTTTCATATTTTCATATTTTCATATTTTCATATTTTCATATTTTCATATTTTCATATTTTCATATTTTCATATTTTCATATTTTCATATTTTCATATTTTCATATTTTCATATTTTCATATTTTCATATTTTCATATTTTCATATTTTCATATTTTCATATTTTCATATTTTCATATTTTCATATTTTCATATTTTCATATTTTCATATTTTCATATTTTCATATTTTCATATTTTCATATTTTCATATTTTCATATTTTCATATTTTCATATTTTCATATTTTCATATTTTCATATTTTCATATTTTCATATTTTCATATTTTCATATTTTCATATTTTCATATTTTCATATTTTCATATTTTCATATTTTCATATTTTCATATTTTCATATTTTCATATTTTCATATTTTCATATTTTCATATTTTCATATTTTCATATTTTCATATTTTCATATTTTCATATTTTCATATTTTCATATTTTCATATTTTCATATTTTCATATTTTCATATTTTCATATTTTCATATTTTCATATTTTCATATTTTCATATTTTCATATTTTCATATTTTCATATTTTCATATTTTCATATTTTCATATTTTCATATTTTCATATTTTCATATTTTCATATTTTCATATTTTCATATTTTCATATTTTCATATTTTCATATTTTCATATTTTCATATTTTCATATTTTCATATTTTCATATTTTCATATTTTCATATTTTCATATTTTCATATTTTCATATTTTCATATTTTCATATTTTCATATTTTCATATTTTCATATTTTCATATTTTCATATTTTCATATTTTCATATTTTCATATTTTCATATTTTCATATTTTCATATTTTCATATTTTCATATTTTCATATTTTCATATTTTCATATTTTCATATTTTCATATTTTCATATTTTCATATTTTCATATTTTCATATTTTCATATTTTCATATTTTCATATTTTCATATTTTCATATTTTCATATTTTCATATTTTCATATTTTCATATTTTCATATTTTCATATTTTCATATTTTCATATTTTCATATTTTCATATTTTCATATTTTCATATTTTCATATTTTCATATTTTCATATTTTCATATTTTCATATTTTCATATTTTCATATTTTCATATTTTCATATTTTCATATTTTCATATTTTCATATTTTCATATTTTCATATTTTCATATTTTCATATTTTCATATTTTCATATTTTCATATTTTCATATTTTCATATTTTCATATTTTCATATTTTCATATTTTCATATTTTCATATTTTCATATTTTCATATTTTCATATTTTCATATTTTCATATTTTCATATTTTCATATTTTCATATTTTCATATTTTCATATTTTCATATTTTCATATTTTCATATTTTCATATTTTCATATTTTCATATTTTCATATTTTCATATTTTCATATTTTCATATTTTCATATTTTCATATTTTCATATTTTCATATTTTCATATTTTCATATTTTCATATTTTCATATTTTCATATTTTCATATTTTCATATTTTCATATTTTCATATTTTCATATTTTCATATTTTCATATTTTCATATTTTCATATTTTCATATTTTCATATTTTCATATTTTCATATTTTCATATTTTCATATTTTCATATTTTCATATTTTCATATTTTCATATTTTCATATTTTCATATTTTCATATTTTCATATTTTCATATTTTCATATTTTCATATTTTCATATTTTCATATTTTCATATTTTCATATTTTCATATTTTCATATTTTCATATTTTCATATTTTCATATTTTCATATTTTCATATTTTCATATTTTCATATTTTCATATTTTCATATTTTCATATTTTCATATTTTCATATTTTCATATTTTCATATTTTCATATTTTCATATTTTCATATTTTCATATTTTCATATTTTCATATTTTCATATTTTCATATTTTCATATTTTCATATTTTCATATTTTCATATTTTCATATTTTCATATTTTCATATTTTCATATTTTCATATTTTCATATTTTCATATTTTCATATTTTCATATTTTCATATTTTCATATTTTCATATTTTCATATTTTCATATTTTCATATTTTCATATTTTCATATTTTCATATTTTCATATTTTCATATTTTCATATTTTCATATTTTCATATTTTCATATTTTCATATTTTCATATTTTCATATTTTCATATTTTCATATTTTCATATTTTCATATTTTCATATTTTCATATTTTCATATTTTCATATTTTCATATTTTCATATTTTCATATTTTCATATTTTCATATTTTCATATTTTCATATTTTCATATTTTCATATTTTCATATTTTCATATTTTCATATTTTCATATTTTCATATTTTCATATTTTCATATTTTCATATTTTCATATTTTCATATTTTCATATTTTCATATTTTCATATTTTCATATTTTCATATTTTCATATTTTCATATTTTCATATTTTCATATTTTCATATTTTCATATTTTCATATTTTCATATTTTCATATTTTCATATTTTCATATTTTCATATTTTCATATTTTCATATTTTCATATTTTCATATTTTCATATTTTCATATTTTCATATTTTCATATTTTCATATTTTCATATTTTCATATTTTCATATTTTCATATTTTCATATTTTCATATTTTCATATTTTCATATTTTCATATTTTCATATTTTCATATTTTCATATTTTCATATTTTCATATTTTCATATTTTCATATTTTCATATTTTCATATTTTCATATTTTCATATTTTCATATTTTCATATTTTCATATTTTCATATTTTCATATTTTCATATTTTCATATTTTCATATTTTCATATTTTCATATTTTCATATTTTCATATTTTCATATTTTCATATTTTCATATTTTCATATTTTCATATTTTCATATTTTCATATTTTCATATTTTCATATTTTCATATTTTCATATTTTCATATTTTCATATTTTCATATTTTCATATTTTCATATTTTCATATTTTCATATTTTCATATTTTCATATTTTCATATTTTCATATTTTCATATTTTCATATTTTCATATTTTCATATTTTCATATTTTCATATTTTCATATTTTCATATTTTCATATTTTCATATTTTCATATTTTCATATTTTCATATTTTCATATTTTCATATTTTCATATTTTCATATTTTCATATTTTCATATTTTCATATTTTCATATTTTCATATTTTCATATTTTCATATTTTCATATTTTCATATTTTCATATTTTCATATTTTCATATTTTCATATTTTCATATTTTCATATTTTCATATTTTCATATTTTCATATTTTCATATTTTCATATTTTCATATTTTCATATTTTCATATTTTCATATTTTCATATTTTCATATTTTCATATTTTCATATTTTCATATTTTCATATTTTCATATTTTCATATTTTCATATTTTCATATTTTCATATTTTCATATTTTCATATTTTCATATTTTCATATTTTCATATTTTCATATTTTCATATTTTCATATTTTCATATTTTCATATTTTCATATTTTCATATTTTCATATTTTCATATTTTCATATTTTCATATTTTCATATTTTCATATTTTCATATTTTCATATTTTCATATTTTCATATTTTCATATTTTCATATTTTCATATTTTCATATTTTCATATTTTCATATTTTCATATTTTCATATTTTCATATTTTCATATTTTCATATTTTCATATTTTCATATTTTCATATTTTCATATTTTCATATTTTCATATTTTCATATTTTCATATTTTCATATTTTCATATTTTCATATTTTCATATTTTCATATTTTCATATTTTCATATTTTCATATTTTCATATTTTCATATTTTCATATTTTCATATTTTCATATTTTCATATTTTCATATTTTCATATTTTCATATTTTCATATTTTCATATTTTCATATTTTCATATTTTCATATTTTCATATTTTCATATTTTCATATTTTCATATTTTCATATTTTCATATTTTCATATTTTCATATTTTCATATTTTCATATTTTCATATTTTCATATTTTCATATTTTCATATTTTCATATTTTCATATTTTCATATTTTCATATTTTCATATTTTCATATTTTCATATTTTCATATTTTCATATTTTCATATTTTCATATTTTCATATTTTCATATTTTCATATTTTCATATTTTCATATTTTCATATTTTCATATTTTCATATTTTCATATTTTCATATTTTCATATTTTCATATTTTCATATTTTCATATTTTCATATTTTCATATTTTCATATTTTCATATTTTCATATTTTCATATTTTCATATTTTCATATTTTCATATTTTCATATTTTCATATTTTCATATTTTCATATTTTCATATTTTCATATTTTCATATTTTCATATTTTCATATTTTCATATTTTCATATTTTCATATTTTCATATTTTCATATTTTCATATTTTCATATTTTCATATTTTCATATTTTCATATTTTCATATTTTCATATTTTCATATTTTCATATTTTCATATTTTCATATTTTCATATTTTCATATTTTCATATTTTCATATTTTCATATTTTCATATTTTCATATTTTCATATTTTCATATTTTCATATTTTCATATTTTCATATTTTCATATTTTCATATTTTCATATTTTCATATTTTCATATTTTCATATTTTCATATTTTCATATTTTCATATTTTCATATTTTCATATTTTCATATTTTCATATTTTCATATTTTCATATTTTCATATTTTCATATTTTCATATTTTCATATTTTCATATTTTCATATTTTCATATTTTCATATTTTCATATTTTCATATTTTCATATTTTCATATTTTCATATTTTCATATTTTCATATTTTCATATTTTCATATTTTCATATTTTCATATTTTCATATTTTCATATTTTCATATTTTCATATTTTCATATTTTCATATTTTCATATTTTCATATTTTCATATTTTCATATTTTCATATTTTCATATTTTCATATTTTCATATTTTCATATTTTCATATTTTCATATTTTCATATTTTCATATTTTCATATTTTCATATTTTCATATTTTCATATTTTCATATTTTCATATTTTCATATTTTCATATTTTCATATTTTCATATTTTCATATTTTCATATTTTCATATTTTCATATTTTCATATTTTCATATTTTCATATTTTCATATTTTCATATTTTCATATTTTCATATTTTCATATTTTCATATTTTCATATTTTCATATTTTCATATTTTCATATTTTCATATTTTCATATTTTCATATTTTCATATTTTCATATTTTCATATTTTCATATTTTCATATTTTCATATTTTCATATTTTCATATTTTCATATTTTCATATTTTCATATTTTCATATTTTCATATTTTCATATTTTCATATTTTCATATTTTCATATTTTCATATTTTCATATTTTCATATTTTCATATTTTCATATTTTCATATTTTCATATTTTCATATTTTCATATTTTCATATTTTCATATTTTCATATTTTCATATTTTCATATTTTCATATTTTCATATTTTCATATTTTCATATTTTCATATTTTCATATTTTCATATTTTCATATTTTCATATTTTCATATTTTCATATTTTCATATTTTCATATTTTCATATTTTCATATTTTCATATTTTCATATTTTCATATTTTCATATTTTCATATTTTCATATTTTCATATTTTCATATTTTCATATTTTCATATTTTCATATTTTCATATTTTCATATTTTCATATTTTCATATTTTCATATTTTCATATTTTCATATTTTCATATTTTCATATTTTCATATTTTCATATTTTCATATTTTCATATTTTCATATTTTCATATTTTCATATTTTCATATTTTCATATTTTCATATTTTCATATTTTCATATTTTCATATTTTCATATTTTCATATTTTCATATTTTCATATTTTCATATTTTCATATTTTCATATTTTCATATTTTCATATTTTCATATTTTCATATTTTCATATTTTCATATTTTCATATTTTCATATTTTCATATTTTCATATTTTCATATTTTCATATTTTCATATTTTCATATTTTCATATTTTCATATTTTCATATTTTCATATTTTCATATTTTCATATTTTCATATTTTCATATTTTCATATTTTCATATTTTCATATTTTCATATTTTCATATTTTCATATTTTCATATTTTCATATTTTCATATTTTCATATTTTCATATTTTCATATTTTCATATTTTCATATTTTCATATTTTCATATTTTCATATTTTCATATTTTCATATTTTCATATTTTCATATTTTCATATTTTCATATTTTCATATTTTCATATTTTCATATTTTCATATTTTCATATTTTCATATTTTCATATTTTCATATTTTCATATTTTCATATTTTCATATTTTCATATTTTCATATTTTCATATTTTCATATTTTCATATTTTCATATTTTCATATTTTCATATTTTCATATTTTCATATTTTCATATTTTCATATTTTCATATTTTCATATTTTCATATTTTCATATTTTCATATTTTCATATTTTCATATTTTCATATTTTCATATTTTCATATTTTCATATTTTCATATTTTCATATTTTCATATTTTCATATTTTCATATTTTCATATTTTCATATTTTCATATTTTCATATTTTCATATTTTCATATTTTCATATTTTCATATTTTCATATTTTCATATTTTCATATTTTCATATTTTCATATTTTCATATTTTCATATTTTCATATTTTCATATTTTCATATTTTCATATTTTCATATTTTCATATTTTCATATTTTCATATTTTCATATTTTCATATTTTCATATTTTCATATTTTCATATTTTCATATTTTCATATTTTCATATTTTCATATTTTCATATTTTCATATTTTCATATTTTCATATTTTCATATTTTCATATTTTCATATTTTCATATTTTCATATTTTCATATTTTCATATTTTCATATTTTCATATTTTCATATTTTCATATTTTCATATTTT